>APFE030158697.1:47320-58368 GCA_000404065.3 Pinus taeda
TTCATTTTTATTCATTTGTATACTATTTTTATTTTATAACTTATACATATATTTGTTTATTTTATTAAAGATGAAGAATGATGCAAATGGAGCACTAGATAGTTTCAGAACCTTTATTGAAAAAATTAAGATAGGGGAAAACAAACTCAAGGATACAGCTTATATGGTAAGACATTGAAAATGTATTTTTGATTAATGTTAAAAAATTTATTTATGTACAAGTTAATTGAACTTTTACTATTTCATGTTACATGCAAAAATCAAATCTTCTTAACTGTGAAGATCAACTATTTATAAATGATTCTGAGTTCATTCATATTGATAATTGGACAAAAGATGATAACTATATGTCTATGCTTTTTAATCGGGTAGATGGAAAGAGTCATAGTCAAGTACTAGTTTATGATGTTATTGTGAAAAAACTAAAATATGAAGACAAATAAGCAAAAGGAGAGATACTTAACATTTATCAAAAACTACAGTCATTGATTAATTATCTTATAAACATATGTTCAAATGATGGAGATTGGGTTCTGGATTTATTTTCTAACTCAAATAATTTTTATTATATAGAATTGAATTTCAATATCTTCTTTCTTAATTTATATGTCATTATACTAATTTACTTCATTATTTCTTTTGTGCTTGATAATTAAGTACAACACTAGCATGTTGTTTACAAAAAGGAAGAAATTGCATTGCAATTGAAAAAGATCTAGTACAGTGCAAATTTATTCAGCAAAGAATTAATGCTCTTCAATTTCTTCTAAATATAATGCAAGAAATTGGGTTGAAGAAAGGGGATTTTCGTGAAACTCATGTGGCAAAAAAGGGAAAGGAACCTCAACCACCATTACATTGAATGATTGGAAAGACATACATTAGGAGATTCACAGACATCATAGATCCATTAGAAGAGGAAAACAAGCAAAATGAAACAAAAAATATTGTGGCAGAAGACAATAATGAAAACTTTAAAGGATGAAGAGTTTGGATTAGGTGATATTGTAAATTAAATTTAAGTTATTCTTGGAAATCAAGCTCATTTTTTGTAACTAAGTAGTTAATACTTGTAATGTTTTTGACTTTGACATTTTATGAGAAGAATAAGCATTCGATTAATGTTTTTATGTGTTCAATATTTGCATTATATGATTTTCGCTTTAATTTTTATGTGAATCATTATTTTTTGAAAAAAAACAGTGATTATTATTATTTTTTGACATGAAAAACAACTATTATTTAAAAATTTTGTTAAATTTTTCTACTAAAAATTGTGATTTTGACAAGTCATTTCTAAGCCAAAAAACTATCAAATGTGTAACTTTTAGTATATATTAATTAAAATGAGTTCTTTTATGACATTGTTAAAATATTGTGTTAGATTACAATTATTTGATGTGCAGCTGAAAAATAATTACGATATATAAATATGTAGAATATCCAACTTTAAAAATATCGAGCCTTCTTCTTAACTATGCAAAAAAATAAATAGCCTCACAAAAAAAAAAAAGAAATATGAAGAAAAAACCACTTCAAAAATTGCTAAATTTAGAAAATAATTAATTCACATTTAAAAAAAATTTAAAAAAAAAATAAGTAAAAAAAAGGTCTGATATAGAATCAACACTTTTTAAAATCAGCGAGAAAATCACTAACATTATAAAAACTGATGTACATTAAAAAAAAAAAAAATTAAATAAATAAATCAAGTGTAAAAAACTATGCTAAAAAAATGTGTATTCTGCATCACCACTTTTCAAAATCGAATCACTTTTTTGCTACCTCTACGAAATAGGTAATCATATAAGTTCTTTTTTCAAAGTTTACATTGTTTTCATATTAATAATGGAGGGGAATATATTGCTAATGAATTTGAAATCTATCTATACCAACATGGGATTAAGCATCAAACCATTATTCCATAAATTCTTCAACAATATGGTGTAGCAAAAAGAATGAATGGAACATTTTTGAGTATAATGCATTCCATTCCATTTTTTCAAGTATGTCAAGTTAATGTTTTGGGTTGATGCAATTCTCTATGTAGTGTATTTGAAAAATAGAATTTCATCTCATGCTCTTGGAAAAAGACTCCTTCGATGAAGCATTTTAGGGTTATTGGTTTCACTTGTTAATTCTGAACTCTTAAGGATCAAAGAAACAAACTAGGTGCATGGAGTCAAAAGTGCATCTTCTTGGTGCACTCAAAAACCATAAAGTCATATAATCTTTACAATGAGGTAAATTAAAATTCCATCCTTTCTACAGATGTCATTTTCTTCAATCCATTATAATGAGAGGATTATTGAGCAATATCTTGATGGATTTACTCATGTAAATACATTTCATGAAAATGATAAGGAGATTATATATTTGGAAGGGTGGAACTCATATCCTATATCAATCTCTAGAATCTACTTTCGAAGTGCCATCTCCCCCTCATGTAGAAGATCCAACCACTTCATAAGAATAGGAGGATCGATTGGATGGTGTGATTGAGAGGATTGAATAGTTGAACCTTGATGGGAGTGCATAACCATCTCAATCAGTCGAGCAACCTAGACCATCATATGAATTTCCAAAATGGGTCAAGAAGACACTTGAAAGTGTTCATCTTGATGAGGTTGGAACAAATGAACTAGAAATCCAACAAGAAAAGATCATGAGGGTGACTTAGATGATTCAAATTTAAGGTATGTCAGTGATATAGAAGTTTTGCATGATTGTGAATTGAATTTATCTACTAACTTTAAACCAACTTCCTTTGAAACAGTTGTTTCTCATGCAAAAGAATCCATATGGGAGGAGTATGATGCTGTCATCAAGAATGGGACACAGAACTTGGTGGGTCCTTCATTTGGAACCAAACTAATTGGTTACAAGTGGTTCTACAAGAACAAATACAAATCACATAGCTCACTTGATAGGCATAAGGAGAGTCTTGTGGAAAATTGATAGGCACTGACAAAAGACACAAAATATGGGGAGACTTTTTCCTCCACAACAAAATGGGTCAGTGTTCATGCTTTGTTGTTTTTGGTAGCACAATACAGGTCGAAGATTCATCGCATGGATGTGAAGACAACCTTCTTGAACGAATATTTGAAAGAGAATGTATACATGTCTCAAATAGAAGGATTTGTTGTGAAGGATCAAGAATATAAGGTATGTAAGCTCATTAAGCATTTGTATAGCCTAAAGCAAGCACCTTCTGCATGGTATGGAGTGTTAACTAAGCATCTTTGGAAGATCAATTTTAATTACTTTAATCTTGTTGGATGCAACTTTGTTTGTCAAGAAAGTTGGAAAAATTTTCCATATGGATTTTAGTGTATGTAAATGATCTTTTGATAACAAGGAACCATGAGTCATTTATTGTAGTTATAAAGAAAGATTTAAAAAAGAGAGATTTGACACAATAATTATGAGACATCTTCACTACTACTTGGGTATTGAAAGAACTTGAAATCCAAGGTATAAATTCATCTCCCCAAAGAAGTTCATTGAAGAGTTGTTGAATAAATTTTTCATTGTTCATTGTAATCCTCTTTCCACTCCATTGGAGCAAAATTTGAAGCCAGCATCAAAAGAAATGAATGAATTTGAGGGTGCAAATATAGATAAATTATGGGGAGTCACATTTAACATGCTAGACCAAATATTTCATTTGCAATTGGGATATTTCTAGGTTCATACAAAAGCTTTGTGAAGGACATTAGTGTGTTGCAAAGAGACTCCTAAGGTACTTAAAAGGAACTCAAGACTTTGGGCTCAAATACTTGGCAGAAGGTTGAGGTCTATTAATGAATTTTTCTCACATGTTTCAATGCCCATTGTTGAGCTCAGTCTAATTCAATTTAATTATAATAACATTGGTTTTGAATTTGGTTATAAATCATTTTGGTCGTAATATCATATAGTCAAGTTCAATAAAATTGAATCTCAATGATATAACAATCTATATAATCATTTTATGATTGTTAATTTTTTTTAATATAAAAACCATTTTAAAATTCTAAAAACTCATTTTAATTTATTTTTTAAATATAGTAATTTATATTTAATTTAAACCATTCTAAATATAAGAATATTATATCAAAAACTTAAATTATAAAAAATTAATATAATTAAAATACCAGAAATTAATATAAATTAAAATTATTTAAAATAAGTATCACTCATCATGTCAATGTAATATTAACTACTAAATAAATATACATATTGTGACGACGTTGGCCATTGATGTAAGATGGATTGCAAATGTAACATGCCTAGATATTTAAAAAAAATTAAAATAAAATAACAAAGTTTACATTATAACCATATATGAATTGAGAATAAATTAATTAACCATATTTTGAAGAGAATCAATAAAAATCAAAAGCAAATACCAACACCATGTTAAATTGTAAGGTAGGTATATTTATATAATAGATTTCATCCATAGAATTGTCAAGACAATTGACAAAAGTTTTGGATTTGATGAATGAAATTTATATTTAAATTATTGTTTTTAAAATGTTTGAAGATAAGAAGACAAGGAATCAACATTGCCCGACCACTTTGGTCAGGGTAGAATGTGCAACCAGTGGGAGGGTGTGGCTAAGGGGGGCGATATTGGGTAAAACATATCCCACCCTCATATGAGGTGGGGTAGGGAATGATTCATCAAATATTTTTTCCATCCCCATTGATGACAGTAAGGTTAGGGGGAGCGATATGCTTTATCAATTATCCCCCTTATTCCCATCTTCATATGGCGATGGGGTTTTTAACCCAATATTTTCCCCACCCACACTAAATGAGGTTGGGGGTAGGGAAAGGAGATCTTTTGCGTCTACGCACCACTCCCATATGAAGATGGGACATGTTTTACCCAGATTTCCCCCCACCCCCAAAGAGGGTGGGGTATGTTTTACCCAATAGTCCCACCACCTTCACCCCCATAATTTATATTTTACACAATATTCCACCTACCCAATATGAGGGGGAATATTGGGTAAAACATACCCCACCCTCATATCATAGTTGAGATAGAGGGGGATATTGGGTAAGACATACATAAATTTTATCCAATGTCCCCCTTACATGTTGGGTAAAACATCAAGGTACCTTTACCCCAACTATGGAGGTCCGAGGAATATCGGATAAAACATACTCCTCCCTCATATAAGGGTGGGAGTAGGGGCAATATTGGGTAAAACATAAATTATGGGAGTATGGGGACTATTGGGTAAAGCATACCACACCCTCACAATATATGTTTTACCCAATATCTCTACTACCTCCACCCTCATATGTATGGGGGATACTTGGTAAAACATAAACCCATATGATGGTGAGGATGGAGGGAATATTGGGCAAAACTTAAATTATGAAGGTGGGGTATGTTTTACCCAATAATTCCTTTACCCCACTCTCATATGGATTTATATTTTATTCAATATCTTCCTATCGACCCTTTGCCCATCCTACCCTCATATGAAGGTGGGAGTGGAGGTGATATTGGGTAAAACATATTTATGTTTTACCCAATATCCCTTGTACCCCCACTTTCATCAATGGGGATAGGGTAGAGAGGATACTAGATAAAACATAACCTTTTCTATCTCTCCCTATCCCTCTTTTTATCTCTCTCCCCCTCCCTTATTTCATATCCTTTCTCTTTTCCTTTCCCCATCACTCTCTC
This sequence comes from Pinus taeda, assembly GCA_000404065.3. Taxonomy (NCBI): domain Eukaryota; kingdom Viridiplantae; phylum Streptophyta; class Pinopsida; order Pinales; family Pinaceae; genus Pinus; species Pinus taeda. The sequence continues at coordinate 53,013 of APFE030158697.1, forward strand.
TATCTCTGCCCCTTTCTCTCTCCCCACCGGCCCCCATGTCTCCCTCTATTTCTTTCTCCCTATCTTTTTCTCGCTCTCCCTCTTTCAATATCCTTTTGTGTTTATCTCTCTTTGTCCATATGTCTCCATTTGATATCACTCTCACTATCCGCCCCTCTTCCTTTCCCTGTCACACTCTGTTTCTCTCTCTATGACACACACTCTTTCTCTAACCCATCCCTTTTCCCTCTATCTCTTTTTTTCTGTCTCTATATATTCCTCCGTCCCCCTCTCAGCCCCCTTCCTCCCTCCCCTTAATCCTTTTCTCTCTCTCCCTATCCCTTTTTCTCCGTCTTTAAGTATCCTTCTTATACCCTCTCTCTCCCCTTCACTAAGCGCCGCCTTCTCTCCTTTCATCCCACCCCCCTTAATCATTTTCTCTCTCTCTATCCTTATGTCTTTCTCTTATATCCCTCTCTCTTTATAAAAGTGGGGTATGTTTTACCCAATATCCCCCTACTTGCACCCCACCTCATAATACCGGATAAAACATATCAGGTTCGTGTTTTACCCAATAGTCACCACCTTAACCTAATTACAACATGCTCTACCCATCCACAAAATATATAAAAATAATTTTATTATTTATATTAAAAAAAAATCCTAAAATCTACTATATACAAAAATATATAAAATTAATCTTACTATTTATATTAACATAAAATTTCAAGAAGGTTCTGCCTTGGGTTATTTGTAAATCTAGCAAAGACCTGAATTTCATTTACAAACATTACTATTATAACCTTATTATGACCTCATTCATAAGTGACTTGAAAAATTGCAGAATATATTAGGTCAATAGACTTCAATCTCCATGTACATGAAATACAATGAAGTAATTGCTCTCAAAATACATCGGTGATGTCGTTCATCAGATTCAAGCAACTGGCAAAGAATAGATTTTAATAGTCCTTCCAACAAGTTCAATCATAAAGCCAGTCCAAACTAAAGAGCTCTGCAACAACATCAATTATGAGATTGTGAATGCCAGATTCTTTGATGGACAACCACACTTCTTGAGACTCCTTATCGCTGTCAGAGATGATTACATGTTTTAAAGATCTCAGTTTGACAATAGGCAGCTTCTTCAAACCTGAGCACTCTCTCATGTCCAACGTCTCTAAACTTGATAGCCAATAAAATTCCGCAGGAAGGACCTTCAAAGACCTGCACATTGAAATATCAACATACTCTAGTTGGCCAAGTTTGCAAATTGACGGTGGCAACCTTGACAAGATTGGACATGCAGACAATCTCAACACTCTAAGTGAGCTTAACGATCCCAAGTCATCAGGTAAGTTTTCTATGAGATGGCAATTAGTGACAGACAACCTCTCCAGGGAAGTTGACTTACACAGTTTGACAGGTAGTTCCTTCAAATCACTGCAGTGGTCAAAATTAATTTCCAACAAGTTTGGCAAGTCCAGGGCTTCAAGATCCTTATCCAGTAGAGTGATATTTCCAAGGCCCTCACATAGACATACAGACAACTTTTCCAACTTTGCCCAGGATCTACAATTCTTGTAAAGAGAAGGAGGCACAATCAACTTATGAAGAAGCACAGACCTAACCTGAACAGGTGAAGGAAAGCATGGCAGACCACTAATTATTGCACGCTTAGAACTGTAATTGTATACTATAAAAACCTTTAGTTTTGTCATGCTCTGTAAAAATGTTGGAAGACAGTAATGACTTGCAGAAAAGAATAAAGTCAAAACTTCCACTTGAGGAAAATCCATTTGACACCAATCTCTCTCTTCCATTGCACCTGCCAAAATCCTATATGTTAAAATCAATATTACATGCTAATAAAAATGGCCATCAAACTCCTTAATAAGTTTGGAATACCAGTAAATTGAAGTAATAAAAATGCTTATTAAATTGTTTGGAAAAGTAGAAAACTGAACTAATAATTATTCGATGTTTAGGCAGGGAAAGAGCGAAAGTTTCATGAGCAGCCTAACCTGTGTGAATTGAAACAAACCGAGCAGAAGATGACTGATCTATCAGAGTACTTTGCCATTTTGTGGGAATTTTGGCCTCCTTGCGAGGCATGAAAAGTCTCTTGCAATGGATGTCACTATTCTGGCTAGATAGATGGAAGGCTAAATCCCGCATTACATCATGCTGAGAAAAAGCAAGCTCAGAGGCACAGCTATAATCGATGGCCGCACTCCTAACGCATTAAAACCTTGCTATATTAGCCAATGCAATAATGGTGAACTCAAAGGCCCCTTTCTATCTAGTTTGATAGTAATATATCAATTTATCTTTACCCTCATGGTTTCTAATTCTTTTAGAAATCACGTAAATAAACTTGAGTCTTAAATTTCTTTCATATGCATTTAACATATGGCAGTAAGTCTGAGCTTTTCTGCAAACTTCTTTAATGTATTTTTAGGCAAATTTCTGGATTAATAATATAAGATGTTTTTTTCAGTCGACGTTTCGAACTACTAATGAGGTTTATTTTCAGGACTTTAATGTTTTTCTGATCGACGAACCTACTCATGAGATTCATTTTCAAGACGTCATTACAGGTCCTGAAGATGAACTTCATTAATAAATTCGAAAACATCTTATGTGATTAATCCAGAAGTTTATCTCAAAAATGCTTTAATCTAGTGAAAGGATGCCACAAACACAAGAATTTAATTTGAGAAACACAGATAAAGATGTGGAGCAACATGATGCAAACATAAACAAGTTTTATACCCTGGATATCCTGTGAGGTTGATGAGATTTCGACTTGCAAATTCTAACAGGACCTCAAAAGCTTCCGGCCATTCCATCCCGTGGACATATACCCAAATGTCCAATAATGAATCTACGCTGAATTTCCTACCTTTGGGAAATGCCCCCAAATCCAAAAAGCACTGCTTCTCCTTATCACTGAGGATATCTATACTTGTTTCCAAACGACTAAGAAGAACATCTTTGTGATCTTTTGAAATAGGTTCAGATCTGGAAAGCTTATCCTTGTAAAATTCCCAAACTGGCCGGCGTTTACTATGCAAAGAACTTCCAATCACCTTAAGGGCGAGTGGTAAACCCTTACACCCTTCTGCAACCTACAAACCAGTACCAGTTATACTCATTTTTTTTTGCACAAAAACAGAGTATTATGACTTTTACTGAAGTTATATCATACAGAAATGCTCTTTTTGTTGAAAATATTGATATCAATTGCAAGCCTAGTAAGTGATTTGGTAACATTAATAAGACTGAACTGCCTTTGTGGTAGTCATGAAATGCCCCTTTGTTATCAGAAATAAATTGGAATTTGATGACTATCATGAGGTGCACAACAAAATTAGGATAGAGAAACAGTTCGGTTCCATGAGATTAAGAATAGACTGTAGAATTCATACCTGTCTAACAAGATCCTCCTTCGCTGTTGCTGGAATCGAAGTCTGACTAAAGGCCCAGAAACAGAAAAGCGAAAGGGCGTCAGCTTCCTTCAACTCAGGCATGGAATACAGCTGGGTACCATTTATATCTGGAATGGTGGAATTATATCTGGTTGTGATAATTGTCTTGTATCCTTCTGCTGTAAACAACAAAGTTTCCAGATTTGATTTCGACCAGACGTCATCCAACACAACCAAAGTTGGCTGATGTGTACTTTCTGCAATTCGATTAATTTTATTCTGCAGTTGGTTGCGTGCATCCTCTATGCTCCGGAAACGAGGCCTGTCACTACCAATTACGCGATCCCCCAGAGTATCTAAAATCTCCAAAAGGCCGTTTTCATTTCGATGAAGCTGTGAGACGGTAATGAAGTGGATATTGTTTTGGAAGGTAGCTGAAGATCACAAATAGAAGAAACCTTAGAAACTAAGGCCTTGAGTGCATAAATTGGAGCAAATTTTTAAAAAGAGGGGAATTGTTGTTACCTTGGACTCCAGGATCGTGGCAGAGCGCTGATGCAAGAGTGGTTTTGCCGCTCCCACCCATCCCTGTTATTCCAATGATACTAACATCCCTCTTCATGAGAATTTGTTTGACATCATTGACAGGTTTATACAAACCCACAACCTCGTTTGGCATGGCCGGGACTTGGGATTTGAAGCTGTCGGACTGTTGAGCGGCTGTAGCTCCTTGTAGCCTATCAATGGGAGTTTGAGATAGCTGAGTTGGGTTTATTGTTTGAAGCATGAGACGTTCCATTCGTTCGAATCGCCGGCCAAGATTCCTGACTTCTGCAATTACTTTCTGCAAATCAAGGGCGAGGTTGGGTGGGCCTTGATTAGCGATGAACTCCTTGATTTCGTCGTTGAACTCTAGGATTTTGTTTCCATAGACGTGCATTCCTTTTATATCAAGGCTGTGTATTTGATCTGATTCTCGCACAAGGTCACGGGCAGACTGCAGTCGGGCTTGAAAATCTTTGAACTGCTCACTTCTGCGAGCTGATAAATCTGATAAATCTGGGTAGGAACTTGTCTCTATATATTCATCAATAATAGGCCTTAGAAATGAGACAGTTTCCTCCAGTTTTTCACCCCATGTTTTGCCGAAAATTATTGGGTCAGAGACTCCTCCCAGCTGCTTTAATCCTTTCTCCAGAGCTACTTGAAGGGCTGCACCAAGGGCTGCACCTTCAATGAGAGGCAGAGCCATAGTCAATCTCAGAAATGGATACCAATTTGAGAAGCGCTTGAGACGGAAGGCCCAGTTCACTTACGACTGTACAATGTCAGACAGTCACTCGACAACCAAATTACAGGGGCAGCAAGCCTGCACTAAAGGATCCCGGGGGTGTTCCAATGGCCATTGGCCAATTAACTTGTTGCACTACCCCACGCGGGGCCGAGTCACTGCCGACATCCTGATTGGTAGCTTCGTGGAACGGGTAGAATGCGCGTTTTCGCCCTTCACATGAACTTTCGATATGTATATTTTATCTCCATCTTTATTTTACGTAGATTGCGTGTTGACCTCTCTCACATAGGCTTTTGGTTTATGAAATGTTTGAATATATGGCAGGAAAATTTATCTTAATTTAGTTCTCAAATAAGTATTAAGGATAGTTTATTTTTGGCTGATATGCATGAATGCAGGCTAATTCATTACTATTATTCAAAGAAAACCACATCACCTCATTACCATTATTCAAAGAAAACCACATCACCTCATATAATTCGTTGGTGGTCCGTATGATGGTAGGTTTTCACTACTACCAGATGTCTTTCGGTTTTGGGTTATTAGATGAGCTCTTAGCCAAACAAAAGTAGTTTTAGAACATATTTCAGGCCCATTGGATAAGCTTGTATTTAACACACTAAATTTTTCATATATAATGTGCTTTAATATA
>APFE030158699.1:2057-93478 GCA_000404065.3 Pinus taeda
GATTTTATCATAGGTTTACCCAAGTTTGAGGGAAAGAGTGTCATCATGGTGGTAGTTGACAGACTTACCAAGTATGCACACCTTTTTGCATTATCACATCCATTTAAAGCCAGTACAGTTTCTACTACATTTATGGAAACAATTCGAAAGCTACCTGGAAACCCAAAGATTATTGTAAGTGATAGAGATCCCATTTTCACTGGAAATTTTTGGAGATAATTATTTTCTTGTCTTGGTACTTAGTTAGTTCATATCTCATCTTATCATCCTCAATCTGATGGGCAAACTAAGATAGTAAACAAATGTTTGGATGTATATCTTCATTGCTTTGTATCTGATAAACAAACACAATGGGTCAAATGGTTGCCTATGGCTGAATGGTGGTATAACACTTCCTTCTATACACCAACAAAAATGACCCCATTTATGGTACTTTATGGGTATCAGCCACCATCCATCACATCATATTTAAGAGAAAATTCTAAGGTTCAAGCAGTGGAACATCACATCGAACATCGACAACAAGTCCTCCAACTCTTAAAGGATAACCTCGTGTTGGCACAAAATAGAATGAAACAACAGGCAGATCAACATCGCAGTGAAAGAAGTTTTGATGTAGGTGATTGGGTATTCCTACAGCTACAACCATATAGCCAAATGTCCCTCAAGCAAGCTAAGAAGGATAATAAATTATCACCAAAGTATTATGGTCTATACAAGGTGTTGCAAAACATTGGTACTGTGGCATACAAATTGGAGCATCCTGCAACTTCTCGATTGCACCCAGTTTTCCATGTTTCATGTTTAAAGAAGGTTATAGGCAATAAGCTCCCAGTTCAAACAATATTTCCATAACTTGACGAGGAAGGAAAAATTATATTGGAACCAAAAGCAGTCACAGAAATAAGAACTCGATAGCTACGAAATCGATCAATTTCAAAGTATCTTATCAAGTGGAAGAACTTACCTGCTGAAGATTCCACATGGGAGGATGAGAATTTTATACAGAAGCATCCAGAACTACTCAAGCATTGAGGACAACACTTTTTTGAAGGAGAGGGGCATGTTGGGTACCTATAATACTAGTGATTACCCCATTACTATTCTATTTGTACCCCTTATTAATATTGTTGTGCTCCTATTGTCCCCTTATTGTTATTACTGTGCCCCATAGAATCCTCAATTGTTATTTTTGTGGCTTTATATTATTATTGTTAAGTCGGTTGGGTTATATTGTGACTCGTTAGACTCCTATATATAGAAAGGAGGTTTTGTTGTTTGAATCAACCAAGAATTGTTCATTTATGTAATGTAAAGGAGGTTGTCCCCTCGAAGAGGCTGAATTCTAAGGCGTTGATATATCTTTTCTATCTTTTCTTGAGCTGGTTTCATAACATTCACCTTCAGAACAACCCTCAAATGATCTCCAAGACACTTAACTCATTAATGACAAATTTATCTTCTCATGAAGGTGTCTCCACAACTCTTCATGTTTCCCAAAAAATTCTCTAAAGTCACCTCATGAGGCCCTTCAACAATGCAACATGCTCTTCAAGGATGACCCCCAAATCAACTTTAGCTTCTCAACAAGATGTATTCAATATGACTCTAAGATCCACAACTCTAGGTATTCAACATTCCAATGATATGTCTTTGCATCAGATTCAACAAACCCTTTAAGAGAAGCTCCAAGAGATCTTCACAAGTAGACTAAAGTTATCACAGGTAAATGTATATAGCTCTTCAACACTACACATGATTGTTTTTAAGGTTATGAGCTTCACAATTGAGTGATCATAGGTCTGAGGCTTAATAATTTTTCCTCCCCAAATCCAAGTACCAAGCTACAAGTCTACGTTAAGACCAAGCTCCTCTAACTATCACTTCCCATAATCCTTATAATCTTACTGAGCCCTAAAACACAAGTATGAGTTACTTGCAGGTTTGTTCCTTCAAGTCTGAACTTTTACCAGTGTGTGATCTCAAGGTTTATCACTACACAAGGCCTTAAACAAGTGTCACTGTCCTCTTCACTAGTGGTTGTCCTTCATAGTTCCAAACCCTCCACAAGGTAGGCAGATCCGAGACTTGTAGATGATGCTCCAAAAATCTTAGATGAGATGCTAAGTCCCAGCTCCAAAGGTCTGTCCACACATAGACACATCATTATTTTGAGCCCCTCACAGGTCACAAGTCTAAGCCTAAAGAAGACTGAGCCTTCGAGCCTCCAAAAGGTGAAACAAGTCCGAGCTCACTATCAAATCATCAAATGACAATTTTGTCCATAGGTTGTTGCCATAGAGTCTGATCTTAAGGTCTTTCCATAGTCACTAGTCTAGGCTTCTAATCTTCAATAAGGGTAGCAATATGAGCCTGTTTAAATGCTTCTTTGTAGTTCGATCTTCACAAGTGATGATTGTCCACTGTAATGGAAATTGTTTATAGGTCTGAGACTTATTTACCTTTCACAAATGGTTGTCTGAGCCTTGTAATAGTCCACTATTCAAATCTGAGTTTGATGAGACTATAGGAGCACAAGTGATAGATCTTTATTTTGAGCCCTCCATAGGAGGAAACATCATCGATATTTTCTATAGGAGACAATCCTGGTTGTAGCACCAAGCTTCTACAGGAGGATGTAACACAAAGCCTGAGCCCCTCAACAGATCTGAGACATAGTCCTTTCAATGTTAAGACTATTGTTTTGCTTGTTCGAGCTCTAGTTTTGATCCAGGTGGATATTGGTGGCCACCTTCCTATTCCACTTGGACCCCCACCATTGTTTCTTTCAATTTTTCAGTTTCCTTAATTGTAGCAAAGTTTACTATTTTTTGGCAGTTTTTTGGGTCTTGAACGTCTGGAGCCATTTTGAGGCCCTAAATGACATTATTTTTTGGAAAATCACTAACGACGAAGATGAGTCGTCAATTCAATATTGATTGTCACTAGTTGTAGTCCTCAGATAGATCTTTCTAACGAGGTATCACGTGTGTCAAATGGAGATTGTATGCCATAGTTACAGCCCCGGGAAATTGATGTACCAATTTACCCCAACGGGACCCATAGTTTGGTGTTTCATCTCCTAGGGTTAGGTTTTTGGATGTTTGGTATTTTCCATCATTTCTCAATAATAAATAGGCCTTCAAGCCTCATTGTAACATAGTTCATAGGCATGTAGCTGCCACATATCTTCTTAGAGATAAGCTACAACTATTAACAATGAATATCGAGTTGAAGACTCATATTTGCCCCCAGCGATTTTCGAAAAAAACGTCGTTTAGGGCCTCAAAATGGCTCTGGAAGTTTAGGACCCAAAAAATTGCCAAAAATAGTAAACTATGCTACAATTAAGGAAACTGAAAAACTGAAAGAAACAATGATGAGGGTCCAAGTGGAATAGGCGGATGCCCACCAATATCCATTTGGATCAAGTTTGTGACTATTTTGAGGATGCCACAAGACCGAGATATTAATCAAATGACTATGATTTGAGTTTGAAAGGATGAATTGCCCAAACATTATTCTTCTTTTATCCTGGCCTCTTTCTCCTTGTATGGTTCTTCTATGAAATCTTGACTGAAATTCTTTGTCAAATTGAGGAGACCAAACTCTTATTTATACATGTTTTGATCATGAAACGAAGAGACATGTCCCTTGGTGAAGCATGTAAGTCTACACAAGTCGGTTTAAGTTAGCTAGGACAGAAAATATATTATTTCATCTTAAAAAAATCATTTTCTCTCGATCTATGAGGAGTTAGAGGGCGAGTGATAACTCTTTGGAAAAATGAAAAAAATCCTCTACAAGCTTATGCCAATTCCACCTTTAAATGAGGTCATTTTTCGTCAATAAAATTATATTTTTATGAACTATCAACATTAATTTATTCATGGCAACCATCAGGATATGTTTTGGATGACATCTTTACTTGTGTTCTTCATTAAGATTAGGGCATCTTCACGGAAATTTATATTTCATTGATATATGCATACATTTCCTCATTCTGGGGAAAATCATGTAAGGTATGTAGCTAAGAAATGTGCCTAGGAGGGTTTCATGGAAAAATACTCTTTCATCATTAGATCATGCATCATTAGATTAGGGATATATAGCTAGGGAATTTGCATCATCTCATGCTTAGGTTTTTCTCCTAGGGTTTGCATAAGGTTGGGGCAACAAGGATTATTCATGTATCACAAGAATATTTTCCATCTCCAACAATGCCATATTGACATCAATGACACATTTGATCAACATAAGTCTCCTCCTATATATATCCTTTTCATGTGGTTGAATAGGAATCTCTAGGTCGACTTCTTATGGAGGGGTTGACTTGGTCTTGGGGGTTACAATGACTCTTCTAGAAAAAAAAAAAATATTTTCTTTTGATTTCAAACTTCATGAAAGGGACTTTGACTCAAGAAAAATTTCTTATAGACTCAAGGAACCCTAGAAGCATGAAGAACATGCTTATCTAAATAATAATAATAATAATAATAAATTTATTATTATTTTTCTTTTGTTTTTTAATAACAAATATACATTTATAGAATTACAAAGATAATTATGAATACCAAACCTAGTTACAAATTTCAACACTCCCACTTAACTAGGGAGGCATTCATAATTATACAAGGTACACGGATACCCAAATTGAAATATTCTCATAAGATAGATTGATAAGTCATGTTCGAGATTATGACCACCATTGTCAAGATAATAAGGCCTTGAATAACAAGCATTATCTCTCAACTAGACTAGAGCACAATAGTAGGATGGCATGACTATAGACACCATCGTCATCGCCTCAAAAGAAATGTACCCTATCCAGATGTTCACTAGGTATGTTCTTAGGACTATTTTTATCTTGGATTTCCAATCCTCAAAGAATATTTGTCCTCTTCAACTACTCTTGTCTTAGATTCCCTACCGCATCCTCAAAGAGAATCGATTTCATATGCTTATCCAATCCTCCATTCTCCTTATTAGTGCCTTCACTAAGACTTACTGTTGTTATCCCTGGTCTAGTGCATGACACATGGAGAATATGGTGTCCTTTATCACTCCCTCTCAACCAGACAGGAGATGTCTACAAGTCCAAGTTTGTTTCTTAAGTACTCCAACTTCTTATTCAGAAGCTACTTCATCAATATATTTGCTACTTGATCATTTGTGGACATGTACTACAACTTCACGACCACATTGTGAACCAAAATTTGAATAAAGTGATACTTGTTGTTGATATGCTTCGTCCTAATGGGTCCTATGGAAATATTATACAACTCTAATTGTCACATTGTATCATGGTAGGGTCCAACAATCCTTCAAACAATCTGATAGCAACTTCCTAAGCCAAATAACTTCTCTACTAACTTCACTTAATGCAATATACTCTGCTTCAACACTACCTAATGCAACTGAATCTTGTTTCCTACTCATCAAGATACCATAGAAGACTCCAAGATAAAACATCCACTGGTAGTTCTCCTTCCATCTGTTTCACTGCCTCCCCAATTTGAATTTGTATGGCCCAATAATTAAATCTCATAACCTACATATTTCAAACAATGATGTATGGTGCCATGAAGATATCTCAAAATATGTTTTGTTTCTATCTAATGATTGTGCCTTGGACCTATTTGAAATTAACTAACATTTACTACATAGCATATATCAGGTTAGGTGTTCAAGAAATACATTAACGAGCCAATCATATATCGATAGCATGTAGGATCAACAAGGCTTGATTATAAACTTCTTAACTTCTTCAAATTGGTAATCATTAAAGTTGTCATCAGTTTGTTGTCCATTATGCCAAACTTCTGAAATATATTGATCACATATTTTCCTTGAACAAGATAGATCTCACGTGGTTTTTTCCATACCTCCAATCCCAAGTAGTAGTGCATAAGCCCAAGATCCTTCACGTCAAATTCAACTGCCAACCGCTTCTTGCATTGTTGGATACAATGCTCTACATCTATAACAAGTAAGTCATCCACATATAATAGTATAGTCACATATTCATTTTCAACCATTTTGATGTAGAGATTAGGGTCTGCAGAACTTTTGATGAAACTAAGTCTTATAAGATATGCATCCATCCTTGCATACCATGCTTTAGGGGCATTATTTAAGCCATATAGAGCCTTCTTTAATCTGCAGACATGTATCTCCTTATTATGAACTTCAAATCCCTCGAGCTGCTCAATGTAAACTTACTCATCAATTGTCCCATCTAAAAAGGTTGTTTTAACATCCATTTGATGAATGTTCCATCTCATAGTAGCAATTAAGGAGATAAGTGACCTGATGGTAGTATACCTAGTTTTTGGGGAAAATATTTATTCATAATCAATTCCTTATTTTTGTGAAAATAATCTTGCCACAAATCTTGCCTTATACTTGTCATTGCTTCCATCATTTACATGCTTAATTTTGTATATCCATTTGGAAGTGACAGCAAAATTTTCCTTAGGTCTAGGAACAATTTCCTAGAGATCATTTTTCATTATAGACTGATATTCTTCTTGAATTGCATTTCTCCATTCTTGATGTTCGGTTGCCTTCTCATACATGGTAGGTTTTACTTCAATAAGTTTTGCTAAATTGCATATCTTGAATATGTTTTAGTCTTCTTTCTTTCTCTGAAACTTCCTTTTGCTGCTACATGTCCTTAATCTTCTTGTGGAGTTTCCCTCAACCAGGATGGCCTCTTACTAGTCTCTAGAATAATTATTTGTTGCACATATTCATTTGGTCCTTCAACTTCTTCAAGATTAGTAGTAGTTTCTTGAGGATTTTCATCCTTTGAGAGTTCTTCAAAGATGGGTCCTTCTTCTTCATCAAAATCAATAGTTATGTCCTTGGAATTCTTGTATGAAATGCTCTCGTCAAAGATAACATCTCTGCTTCAATTCCTCAATCTTTCTTGATGTTGATTCTATAAGATTTTGGTGAAGAACTATAACCAACAAATATGCCTTTCATACTTGTAGGATCTAATATATCTCTTTTGTACTTGGGAATGTGAATGTATACGAGACATCCAAATATTTGAAGATGATCAACACTTGGTTTATTTCTAGTGAAAGATTATTTTGGGGTCATATCATTGAGAATTCTATGAGGGATTTGATTTTGTGTATATATGGTTGTTACAACTGCTTCTTCCTATAATAATTTAGGTAGGTCTTGATCATGTAGCATGAATCTAACAAATTCTTCAATTGATTGGCTCTTCCTTTCAACAACCCATTTTGTTGAGGATTGTAGGGAACTATTAGCTCCCTCTTAATTCTTTCTTCCTTGCAAAAAGCCACAAGTTCCTTGGACGTGTATTCTTCACCATTATCAGATCTTAGGGTTTTTACTTTTATTTCTGTCAAATTATCCACTTCTACCTTAAACTCTTGAAATTTCTCAAACAGTTCACCCTTTTATTTGATAAAATATATCCATGTCTTCCTAGAGTGATTATCAATGAATCTCACATAATACTAATGACCTCCAAGATATTTTTTTTTCAATGGGTCCACGAGGATCAAAATGTATGAGATCCAAAATCTCCTTGGATCTAGTGTCATTGCTTGCAAAGGGTTTCTTCACATTCTTTCCAAGAGCATATTTAAAGATGGAAATATTTTATAGTGAAGGTGACGATAACTTCGTTGCCATAGCTCATGGGGGTTAATTTCTAGATGTACCAGAGCTTGAGGAAGAGGTGTTAGAAGTCTATAAAACCTCCCCTCATGAATCCCAATAGTCTTAGCATGTTTAATACTAGATCCCTTACCCCATACCATAAATTTTCCATCAACAAAAGAAATCCTACACCTTTATCTTCTAGGGAAGAAATAGAAAGTAATGTTTTCTTCAAAGTTGGAAAAAAGAGTATATTGTTGAGATGAATGCTTCCATCGGTCTCTAACTCTAAAGAAGAGCCAATTCCTTTGACTGAATGAATTTTATTGTCTCCAAGTTCAACTAAATGGGAAGAGATTCCTTTTGATAAGGTTTAGAGTTGACTGCATTCTCTTATCATATGTCTTGAAGCTCAATTGTCGATTACCCATATACTTTCATCTTCAAAAGTACATGTGAGAGCGGAAAAGAGACCTCCATCTTTGACTTGTTTTGATATCTTGGATATGAACTTGATGAGGTAACTTTTGATGGTTTCATAGAGACTCCTAAGAGTCTTAAGACCTTTCTTCATTTGGCTAGCCATTGAAGAGGGAGAAAGAGATAACCATTTCAAGGGAGACTTCCAACAAGAGTGCCAACAAGGAAGTGATATTCAAACTTCCTTCCTTCACCTTAGCTCTGATACCATATTGAGAAATCAATGTAGATGTATATTAGGGTTGATTCCTCTTGATAATTACTTATGAAATTTATTGTCCTTTTATTACTTTTACTATGTCTTCTTCATCAAACAATTACCAAAGCATAATATGCATGAAGATCATAAGAACACAAAAAAAGAGGCTCCAAGTCAGGGCGAAACCCCTCTAAGGGAGAAAAAATTTCTTCTTATAGAATCAAATCAAAGTGATATATATAAGACCTAAAGACCAAGACCTCCTCACGTACCAAGTCAACCCTTCTTCAAACGCTTCCTTTAGCAAGTCAAAGTTCACAAAGTCAATAATGGTCAAATTTACTCTCGTTCAAGAATGCAGTCCTGCAACTCATATTTTCAGCCACTACAACTCAGATATGAAATTTGGCCCTGTAATTTTCAGTCTCACAGTTCATACAATTATCCAAGAAACTCACACCTGCAAACTAGGTCAAGTAAAAAATTACAATTTTCTTTTCTTCTTGTGTTTTCTCCTTATTCCTTAGCCTTCACAATACTTTTATTATTTTTCTTGGAGATCAAACTTGTTGAGTGTGTGTGCTAATGAGGATGAATTCTCCTCCCATATATACCATTTTCATGTGGTCGAATAGGTTTATCGAGGTCGAATTCTTCTCGAAAGGCTCTTCTAATGACTCTTCTAAATTCAAAAATAATATTTTCCTTTGATTACAAATTGCCTAAAAAGGCACTTTGACTCATGAAAAAATTTCTTATAGACTCTAAAAACCATAGAAGCATGAAGAACATGCTTATCTAAATAATAATAATAATATTAAATTTATTCTTTTCCTTCTGTTTCTTTTTACAAGAAATATACATTGATATAAGTACAAAGACTGAACCTAATTACAAATTTCAACAATAAGTAGCAAAGAAAAAAGATGATGACAATGATTGTTCAAGCCATGAATTAAATGAGGAAGAGCACAATTTTCAAGGAAGCTGAAGAGAGAATCTTGCAAGTATAAACCTAAGCTACCTTTTAACTGTTTTAATTGTCATAAAATTGGTTATTATGCATCTAAGTGCCCCTATGATAAGGTAGATAATAAATGTGATGAAAAAGAAAAGAAGAAATCTATGAAATTAAAGAAGGAAAAGACTTTTAAGAAAAAAATATTCTACTCTAAAGAGAACAACAACTCATCAATAGAACAAGATGAATAATCATTTGTCGAAGATAAGGCTAAATCTTTCCTTCTCATGACCATAGAAACCCATAGTGAAGGACAAGAGGAAATGGAGTTAGATGAAGAAGAAGGCAAATTGGTTAGTGCTTTGAAAGAAATAAGAAATCTTAGGAGAAAGAATAAGAAGCAAAGAGATCTATTGATGAAGTATGAAAGGAAAGAAGATGTGTGTAATGAGCCATCAATTGTTCTTCTAAAAGCTTATGTAAAAGAAGCTAAGAGGATTGAAGAAATACTTATAGGAAAACTAAAAGAGAATTCAACGGAATGTGAAAATATAAATGAGGCAATTATCTCTACAAAGAAGAACTTAGAGAAAGAAAAAGTTCAAGCTAGTCAAAATCTAAAGTTTGTGAAAGGAACTGAAACCTTAGACACAATTCTCAATAGATAAAGAACTCCCTTCATTGAGATAGGTCCGGGATATGAAGGAGAAATAAGTACAAAGACATTTGAAAGTAATGAACCAAAAATCTATGTTGAAATGCTCAAAGAATCTAGCAATGATGTAGGCAGGGACACTAAAAAATCTCAAGAGCAACAAAAAAAGTACTCATATCATCAACATAAGCAACACTCAAAGTAAAAAACTAACAGACATCGAGCTTCCTCATAAATATGGTCAAAGTAGAGACAAAAGAACCTTTCCTCTATGAAGGTTTTTTGCTACCAGGTACTAAAACTTATTTTATGGTTATTGTTACTCATGTACTAATTCTAATCACAAGTCTATAAATTACAAAGCCTATGTCAGAAATTACTATGTTAGAATTAGAAGTAAATAGGCATAACAAATGTATAAAATTCCAAAAGAGCAACAACATAGGTAATAAATATTTTTCTCCCTTGATGGATCTCATTGAGTACAACAACTACAATAATTATGGGCACAAAGTAGTTAATTGTAAACATAATGAAATCATATCTCACAACCAAAATAAGCAAGAAAAACAAGTGACGGTGATTGGGAAGAAAAAGAGACAAGAGAAACAAGAAGAGTCTGGCTTTGTCTTAGATGAAAAAAACTAGGTAAGTCAATGGTATATTCATAATGGGTACTCAAAACACATGACAGGTGATAAAAAAAAAGTTTTTATCTCTGAAAGAAGAGAAAGGAGGCAGTGTTTCCTTTGGGAACAATGCACCAGGAAAGATTATTGGCAAAGGCACAATCAATCTAGAGAAAAACAAAGGTAAAGCTCAAAACATCTTGTATGTTGATGGGATTAAGAATAATCTCTCGAGTTTAATTCAAAATGTGTCATCAAGGGTATGATATCACCTTTCACTCTAAAGGTTGTGAAATAAAGAAAGACACTATAGGGAGAGTTGTGGCATGTGCATCAAGAACCCCAAGCATTGTGTATATTATTAATGAAGAGAACACAAATTGTTGCATTGGGAAACTTAATGAAAGTTCGTTTCGACATAGAATATTAGGTCACATCAATTTTTATCACCTAGTAAAGTTCAACAAGGAGGAAATGAGAGATTTTCACACAATTTCAAAGCCCAAGAATACAATCTACAAATATTGTCAATTTGGAAAACAAACTCCAGTCCAATTTAAGGAAAAGGAACATTCAACAATAATACCATTAGAGCTAGTTTATACAGATATTTGTGGATCCACAAGTACACAAACCCCAAGTGGTGAGGTATTTCATGTTGATAATATATTACTACACTAGGTTGACATTGGTTGTGTTCTTAAAAGAAAAATTTGAAGCATTTGGCAAGTTTAAAGTCTTGAAGGCTCGAGTTTAAAATCAGGTTTTTGAGATATTACAAAGGATGAGAGTTTACATATGATGATTTTAGTGACTTCTATCAAGAGAATAGAAGAAAAAGACAGTTCTCAATAGCTAGTATCCCTCAACAGAATGGTGTAGCTAAAAGGAAAAATAGAACAATGCAACAAATGGAAAGAACAATGCTTGATGAAAGAAAGGTGCCAAAAACCTTTTGGGTTGAAGTTGCTCACACAATAATTCACATTTTGAATAAATCTTATATAAGGGAAAGAAATAACAAAGCACCTCATGAATTGTGGTTTATAAGGCCATCATTAATTAAACATTTGTAAGTCTTTAATAGCAAACGCTATATCAAAATAAATAAGGATAGCTTGGGAAAATTTGATTCCAAAGCAAATAATGGTATATTTTTAGGTTATTCAACTAAAATAAAAAACTACAAATGTTATAAAAAAAGATTGAACAAAATTATTGATTGCATTGATGTGAAAGTAAATGAAGCATTACCCTACAAGAAGAGACACCATAAAAAAATCAATCCAGAAGAGCCAATTAGCAAGGAATATGAAGAAGAATATCATGAAGAGCAAGAGGAGGAAGAAGAGTAAGATATAGAGTCATTACATCCAAAATATCCATCCAAGTATGTCCAAAAGCATTGTCTATATTTTCAAATTCTTGGAAATAAAGAATAAGTAGTTCAAACTAAAAGAACATTTTTAGGCACATCAAGCCATGCAAATATCACCCTACTATCCATTATAGTGTTGGAAAATGTAACTAGTTTCGGTATTCATAATTGTCAGTGTACTCATGTCATTACGTATATCTTATGTTACAAGAAAAAGAAGAAAGAATAAGTATTATTTCAAGTGTGGGTTTCATGCTCCATTTTGTTGGTCAATCTAGGTCAAGCATGTTCTTCATGCTTCTAGGGTTTCTCATTTCAAAAGAATATTTTTCTTAAGCCAAAAGAGTCTATATCAATTGTATAAGAAACTACTCGGAAAGTTGTAACATGTAAAAGATATTAATAAGAAATTTTTACAAGCCTCCTAACAGAGACAAGTCGGCCCTGGCAGAGACAAGTCGGCCTAGAAGAGGTTAATCGACCTCATGTAAAGCCTATAAATAGAAGCAACTTCGACCTCATTTAGCACCAATTCAATCTCTCAAGAATAAATTTTGACTTGAAGCTAGAAGCAAGAAGAGAGGAGGAGAGATGTTCTAAGAAGCAAGGAAAAATCAAGAAGAAGTAAAATTCGTTTTCGGGCCTTATTATCTCACACGTGTGAAGGTTTGGGTTTTTGCAGCTTCAAGAAACTCTGAAAATTGTAGGTGGTCGAATTGCAGATCAAAGTTGCAAAGGATTTGATTACTCTCAATTGATTGAGTTTGAATTTGGATACCTTGGCTTGTTTGAATAAATACTTCTTGAAGAGTTGACACATGTCGGAATTAGGGTTTCTTAGCTACTACAGGGCCGAAGATTGCAAGTCAAAGTTGCAAGGTCGAAGTTGGGGGGTGAAGTTGAAGCTGGAAGCCGATGGAAGAAAAATTGATCTTTGTCTATTTGGTTGATCTCTAACCTTATTGGAAGGGCTTCTTGAAGGGCTCACTTGGTTCTTGGAGGAGGACTTAGTCTAGGGTTTTGGGTCTTAATTTTCTCATTTGAAGTAGATTTTATAAGAAGAGAAGAGATTATTTATGGATTTTCCCCTTATAGGGGTTTTTCCTTAGCATGGAGCCTAATACTTGTGTCCATTGTCTCTATTGGTTTTGCACTTGATAATTTTTTGATGAAAAGATCTAATAAAGAAACACAAGAAGATAAATAAATTTCACCATCAATTATTAAGATTAAGGAGAAATTGAAATAATAGATACCCTATTGCATTCTCCAACATGGTATCAAAGCTAAGGTGAACAAGAGAAGACAACTAAAAGATAATTTTGAAGGGTTTTTCTTGTAAAGGGAAATCATTTGCAGAAGGACATAGAAAGAAGAAGAATACCTATTGACCAAGAAGGAAGGTTACTAAATCAAGGATTTCAAAGAATCTTGGGATCATCATGCACTCTTTGACATTGTTCCAAATCATCATTCTTGAATACATCCTAGAAGTCATCATTCTAGGGCATATTTGAAGTCTCATTGGAGGTCTTGAAAACATCAAGATAGTTGGAGACATCATCAATGGGAAGGAATCTTGGTTGAAAAAAAAATTAGTCATGGAAAATGTCATTGGTGAAGTAGTTGTACCAGACAAAGAGAAGACTCAAGAGTTAGAAAAATACAAGAAGGGAGAAGTAAGGGCACAACGAATCATTGTTGAAGCTATAAAAGATCATCTTGTTCCCTTCGTTGTTGAATTGAAGACATCCAAGGCTATGTATGATAAGTTGGTAAAGTTGTACTCTATAAGTACATTAGGTCAAAATTTTTCCTTGAGGAATCAACTATATAGAATAAGGAATTCAAAGGATGAATACATGGCTACTTATCTAATGATGGTCTGACAAATAAGGGATCAATTGCAAGGGCTTGGGGAAACTATTTTTGACTTTGAAATGACCATTTGTGTATTAAATTTTTTGCCACTTGATTGGAGCAATTTTGCAATTAGTATATACTCTAAGAAGGATACTAAACCTTTTGATGAATTATGGGCTCAATGCATCCTGGAAGAATCTAGGACCATGGAAAAGGATGACACTGAATCAAATGAACGAACTCAAGCATTTATTGCAAGGTCTAAGAAGCTTAAGAAATGGAAGTTTGGAAAATCCAAGAAGAAGATAAATATGTCTAAGATTCAATGCTTTGGATGCAATGAATATGGAAAATTTAAAAGGGAATGTCTAAACAAGGTGAACAACAAAATAAATGAAAGTGAAGCTTGCATAGCTAAAGAAAAGGGAGAACCTGAGAAGAAGTGAAAAGGAGAAAATCTGAAGGATCTTTACTATTGAAGGAAGCTCCATCCCTACTATGTTATTTATGTAAGTTATCTTTATTTTATTAAGTAGATTAGAATGCATTATTTCATTCCATAGAAGAGTCTTGATTTTTGTAAAAGCATGGCATCATAGATAGAAGCATATGATAGTAGAGGAATTAGAGTCTACATAATCAATTTTCTTTGGGAAGGATCATCTAGCTTTAAAAAAATGAGAAGATTGGGACCATATTTCATATTATAGGTCATCCAAACATTTTATAGCATAATGTTAGAAGTATTCATTTTTGCAAAAGATGGATCGTCAAGATACCATAAGAACCATCATTTTGGAAGGTTTTTGGAGGAAGCATTATGACTGTTATATATATTCCATCTAGTATGGAAACAATACTCTTGAAGGATGAAGGAATGCAGATGGTCAAGTTGTAGCATGAAAGGCATAATGAAAGTCTTTCTACTCTTAGAAAAAAAACCTATCTCTGACAGGTATAAGAAGAAAGCTCATTCAAGAAAGGATGACTAGATGGTTGTATGAACGCAAAGGTATGCATATTATTAACTCTTCTCTAAGGTAGGGTTCACATTTACAAGAATCTTGCAGAAAGAGCTCATTATAAAAGTGTGCTCAGTAAGTCTTCCATATGATTACATGATGCTTGAAAGAAGAAAACTAATATGCCTCAAGAATGGCTAAAGATCAAGACTCTTACTCAAGATAGAATGACATAAATTGATCAACATCAAATATAGTCTCTGAAAAAAAAGGGAGTTAATAATAACAAATCCAAAGGAATATATTGTAACTTCATAAATCAGTTCGATCCATGGGCACCTTGATCAAAAGTGAATGCGTGGAGAAGGATTCTTGTACAATATGGAGATGGAACATGCGAAAGGATATTGATCTCGAAGGACTCGGGTAAGCTAATACTTTGATGAGAAGGCCATCATGATAAGGTAAGTCTAATATTATATTTTGATATTGGTTATGTAGTTAACATATTATTTTTCCACCTAGAAGGATATTGCAAGAATACTTGATGATAATTGAGGCAAGTCCAACTATTGGTGTTGAACTCAATTCAAAGAACATACAGATTGAGTACATGGTTTTTGCAATTATGTATTCAATATGATTACATCATCATCTTGGGATTGAAGGGTAGTAGTATGAGAAGATAACCTGATGTTCAATTTCATATTTAGAGGGAGCTATAAGTAGCTTAAGTTTGATAAGGCTCAATATAATTCATTCATTGATAATGACTTGAGGAAAGTGATATGCAAGATTGATGCCCTGAATCTTGTCACAAGATTAAAGGGAAAAGATGGCTCTACAACATACAGGAAGAATGAAATCTCAATATGATGAGATATAAAGGAAATAAGGAGCCATGCAACTATCTCCATGAAAAATTGGTAGTTTATAAACTTATGGAAATAAGCTAGAGATATTTTGATTAGAAATTCCCAATTGAAAGGAAGTAAAACAATCTCCTCTACACTTTAGAGGGAGTATGAAGTCTCTTTAATATTTGTGAAGGAGAAAGGATCTATTCCCTAAATCAAGTGGGAATAAGGATCTCCTCTCTGGTTGACAGGGAGTGATGATAAACATCACATGTGCATTTTCTTCTTCATGTGTCATGCACTAGGCCAGATCTAACAATTGTATGTCTAAGTGAAGTCCATTGATGGAGAATGGATAATGGAGTATTTGATAAGAATATGTGATTTCCTTGAAGATAGAAAAATACAAGATATGAAATGGACCAACACTCTTTAAGTATTGGACATTTATTCAAGACAAGAGTAGTCAAAGAGGACTGATATTCTTTGAGGATTGACAATCCAAGATAAGAATAGTCCTTAAAGGACATGCCTATAACATCCAGATGAGGTATGTACCTTGAAGAGGTAGTGTAGTATCTCATGTAAATCCTCCCAACATTATGCTCTTGTATAAGAAAGAGCTTGTCAAATTTAAGGCCTTACTATATTGACAATGTTGGTCATAGTGTTGATGCTTAAATATGGCTTACCAATCCAACTCTTCTTATGATACCTCTTTAGTTCGATAATGACCTTGTACCAAGTGTACAATTATGAATACCTCCATAGTTAAGGAGTGCTGGAAAATGTAACTAGTTTTGATCTTCATAATTTTCAATGTACTCATGTCATTATATATATCTCATGTTACAAGAAAAATAAGAAAGAAAAATATTATTTCAAGCATGGGTTTCATGCTCCATTTTGTTGGTAAATCTAGGTCAAGAATTTTCTTCATGCTTCTAGGGTTTGTCATGTCAAAAGAATACTTTTCTTCAGTCAAAAGAGTGTAGAACTTTTGTATAAGACCCTATTGGGCAATTTGTAATATGTAAAAGATATTGATTATGACTCTATAAAGTTCTATAAGCCTCCTAGCACAAGTCAGCCTAAAAGAGGTTATTCGAACTCATGGAAACCTTATAAATAGAAGCAACTTCGACCTCATTTAACACCAATTTGATCTATCAAGAATCAAGTTCAATCTTAAGCTAGAAGTAAGAAGAAAGAAGAGAAAAGGTCTAGGAATCAAGGAGAAATCAAGAAGAAGAAATAAACTTTGTTTTTGGGCCTTATTATCTCACATGTGAGAAGGTTAGGGTTTCTGTGGCTTTAATAAATATCGAAATTTGCAGGTTTGAATTACAAAAGGTCGAGTTGCAGATCCAAGTTTCAAGAGAGCTTAATACTCCCATTTGATCTATTTTGACTTTGGAGACCTTGGCTTGTTTGAAGAAAGACTTCTTGAAGAGTTGACACATACTAGAATTAGGGTTTTTGCAGCTACTGCAGGTCAAATTTGTAGGGTCGAAGCTGGGGGCCAAAGTTGAAGCTGGAAGCTATTGGAAGAAAAATTGATATTTGTTAATTTGGTTGATCTTTAACCTTATTGGAAAGGCTTCTTGGAGGGACGACTTGGTGCTTGGAGGAGGACTTGGTCTAGGGTTTTGGGTCTTGGTTTTCTCATTTTAAGCAAATTCTGTAAGAAGAGAAGAGATTCTTTCTAGGATTTACCCTTGGAGGGGTTTTCCTTGGGTTGGAGCCTAATACTTGTGTCCATTGTCTCTATTGTTTTTTCACTTGATAATTGTTTGATGAAAATATCTAATAGAGAAACACAAGAAGATAAATAAATTTGACAAGAAATTATTAAGGTTAAAGATAAATTGAAATAATAGTTGCCCTACTACATTCTCCAACAAATAGAACCCAATTTTTTTGCACAAACTAGTCGAGATGAGCATTGTTAAGGCTATGAATGAAGAACTAGACCAAATTGAAAAGAATAAAACATGAGAACTTGTGCCAAGACCTAAGGACAATAATGTGATTGGAAATAAGTGAGCTTTTATAAAAAAGTTGAATGAAAATGGACAAGTTGTCAGGAACAAGGTTAGATTAGTATGTAAAGGGTATGCACAAGTAGTGTTGAGAAATCTAGGGCATTTAGATTAGGTGATTTGTTTTTTATTGATAACTGTCTGTGTGTGTTTTTTACTTCTTAGATTATGATCTTCTTTTACTTATATTAATATAGTGTTATTCTTCCTCAAATGACTACCAATGCATAAACCATAAAGAGACAAGAGACACAAAATATAGGCTATCATCTAGGGCGAAAACCTCTCCTTCTTGAGAGGAAAAAAGGTCCGAACAAATTCTTCTTCTTATAGATATTCCAATTGATGAAAACCAAGAGCAAGACCCTAGACCTTTTTTCCACTCCAAGGCAAGTCACAAACCTTCCTTGATGAAATCCTTCTTGAAACAAACTTGTTTCTCTTTCCTTCTCCTATGGTCAATGCAAGTCAAACTGTCTACACTACTACAGTTTCGGTTTCAACCACAGATTTTCAACCTCAGCTTATCTTATACCCTTGAAATTCTCACGTGTGAGCTGTTTGGAGGTATATTCCTTCTTCTCTTGACTAGGAGACTATCCTTCCTCAATTCGGCTTGAGAATACACTTGTTCTTTTCCCACATTTTCCTTCTTATGATAATTGAAATACCTCAACCATGTCTGCAATAGGTGACAACAAATCCTTACACGTGCAGAGTGTATTTTATCCCAAAAAAGACCTAAGAAAACTTCACTCTTCCTTCTTTCTTCACGTTGGCTAGAAGACTCCCTTTCATTGATCTTCGCACCACTTTCTATTTTAGACCTTGACTAAAATTCACCATAGAAATTGTGTCTTTAAAATAAGGCTAAGTTTCCCTATTTATAGTTGTCTCCCATGCTCATTACCCGACATGACATGTAGGTGAGCTGACGTGTACTTTGGAGGAGATCATTTATTCTATTTTTGAATTGAAGGAAAGGTCTTATGCTTGTCTTGGAGGGATTTCATACTTTATTTAATGACTCATACAAAATGTAACATGCCCAAGAAATGTCCTTCATACATAAAATTGACTCAATTTGACTTTTATGACTAGATGACAAATCCTAAAGGCTCACAATGGGAGCCATCACTAAAATAAAATTCCTTGCTCATGAAACCCATGAGACAAGCATTACAATAATAATTTTATTTTTCTTCTTTTCATCAATTACATAAAATCACAATTGCATATGTCATTATGAAGACTGAACCTAGTTACACTTTTCGACACTCCCTCTTAACTAGGGATATATTCATCATGGTACTTGGTCATTCTCAATCTGAATAATTTATCATAGGAAGAGTCACATTGGTAACCCATTTGTATAGCATCATATCAACCAGCATTGTCACATAGAAGGGCCTTAACTAACAACTCTATCTCTCCAAAAGATTTGAGCACGATGCTGACGAGATCAATGATGGATAGACACCCTCATCGTTGTCTCTCTCAGAACCCCACCTGGGTTCTCAGGGTGTGTTCCACCAGGACTATTCTTATCTTGGATTCTCAATCCCCAAATAATATCAATCGCCTACGACTACCGTTATCTTAGATGCCCTAACAAATCCTCAAAGAGCATCAAATGTCAGATTTTTATCCAATCCTCCATTTTTTCTTCCCAAGTGAAAACAAGAATGATGTGTCTATCTTTCCCTTTTAATTAGGTAGGACATATCTATTCCAATAAAGCAATGTAATCATTCCTATGAAAGGAATGTACCTAAGCTCCCTCTTGACTTAGGAATTTTGCTTCCAAGTTTCTACCAAGTAAGAAACTTGTTTCCAAGCTCCCTCTTAATTAGGGACCTACAACAACTTCTCAGGTGGAGATGATGAGACAACCAACTTCTTGAAGAACTCCTCACGATGTCAAAAATTTCTTTTCATTATCTAGGAGTCTTCATGTCTAGGACTTATTCATAAGGAATAAACCATCCATCACTTTCATCCATGAGTCATTCATGTCATCATCAAAAAGTGATCCATCTATTCATATTTGGCCTTCCTTCATTCCATGTTTCCTTCTTCATGCCATGTTTCCATAAGTATTTTTCATCCTACTACATGGGCATTGGTGGTGGAATATATCCATATATCTTCCCTCGACATCTCTGCATAAGCCCATCCAGATATTCATTCAAAAATAAGAAATGAGCACTTAACTTGTGATGGTCTTTCATCATGACATCTTGTAGTTTGCATCAACATCTTAGATACATATCGACACATCTCCCAAAGATATATACTGTCAAGGGTCTCTTTCTTTTTCAGACTCCATCAGAGTCTTCATATCTTTCATGGAGATATCCTAGTCAAATCTTCTTGGTCTTTTGGATGTTGATTTCCTTTACCATCGTTGAATATTCCACGATCTCTTCCTTCCTTCACACATTTCATTCCTAGGTACTTCCAATCAGACTTGCTCCAATTAATGTCATCCACATCATACTTTCATATGAGGACATATTATGTTGATTTCATCTAGTGAATGTGACCCATGCATTCCTGCATCCCTTTGAGGGAGGAGATCCTTCCTTTTTATTATGTTCTCAAGATAGAGAATTGAACCATGTTATCAAAAACCATTGACATGACTCTACAATATCGAATGTAAGCATACATACCTCATTTTTCCTTTGGGTCATCGATACTTCTTGTAGCAGCTCCCTTCATTGAAAAAGATTTGATCCCTTGTTCTATTTATTTTATGTCATCACACCATCATCCCATGAATTCCACAAGTTTGGAGTTCTTGATGAAACCTTTTCTTTCTCTCTTGATTGGTGAACCTTTTGATGAATATTCCATCAGAGAATATTGAGGATATAGAGTATCCCCATCAGCAGATGTTTCCTTTTGACACGTGTATGATGAACCTTTTACTAGATGACCTTGCCACTTATGTTCCCAATGAGATTCCCAAGAGCTATATCCTTGACTTCCATAGATTCTAACCATCTTTCATGCTTCTCTATGATGATGTCCCAAGCTCTTGCTTTCAATGCTTCTATGATGCCTTGATGCATCCCATTATTTTACTTAGTCAATCATGATAGTCATACCTTACAACAGAATATTAGGAACTTGAAAATAACTTATGTGAGGAAGACTATCTTAGTAATAGAGATCTCTTACTTCCTCTTTCTTGGACTTCTTTTCAGCATCCTCTACTTCTTTGGTGATATGGGCTTCTTCTCTTCCTCTTTTGTTATAATTCTTCCTTCTTGGTATTAGGTCAATTTCTTTTGTAGTTTCCATATTCTTGACACCCATAGCATTGGATCTTAGCCATGTCCCTTTTCTTTTTCTAAGAATCATACTTCCCAATTTCCTTTTCTTCTTATCATTGTAGCATAAGCTTGAGTTTTCTCACCTGCTCCAACAAAAAGTTAGCCTTTAGTCTAGATTCTTCAATCTTTCATAGTGGCCATAGATCCTAGAATGGAGTAGCTTCTTTATTCCCATAAATACTTGAATTAAATTTACCCCACTCCTCCCGGTAGTGCATTTAATACAACTGCAATCATTTCTCTATTAGACATGACTTCTCCCAGATCTTGTAGTTTATCCCAAATATCAGATATCCTCATAAAGTATGAAGCTATTATGTATTCCCTTTACATCTTCAACTTGTAGAGTTCTTTCTTTAATTAGATGACTTCTCCAGTAGTGCTTATGAAGTGAAACTCTACCAATTTGTCATAGATTTCTTTTGAAGCTTTGAGTTTAGATACATATGGGATGATGGAATCCTTGATGGATTCTACGAGAATACTTTGAGCCCTAACTTCCCCTTTCATATACTTGGCAAGAGCTTGAGCATCTTCCTTTATTGCTTTAGCGATAGATCCTTTGACATGTTCCATAACCTCATTTGCAATGAGATCCATAGATGTCCTTTTCTTCCATGCAAGATAGTTTGAAGCCCCAACCAATTTGTTGCTTTCCTTGCAAAAAGACATTTTAACAAATTCAGATGTGGACATAAATATACTTACTTGATAGGATGCTCCTTCTTCTTGCAACTTTCTTGATGTTGATGATGATATAGAGAATATAAAACTTCTCCTTGATGAAGAATTTTTTCTTCAATAATGATTCTTGATCCCACAAAGAGGGAGATCCCTTTGGATCCATTGATGGTGGAGTCTTTGTTAATGAAGATCAATGATGACTTCTTGATAATGTCTTCAATAGTAAGTAACTTTCTTCAATGAGAGAGAGATCACCTTAGAATCTTGATGACAACACCTTTTGATCTAGCTTCCTTTGGATGAATAGTCTTCAAGACGCTTCTACTTCAAAATGATTGTTAGTAGATCCCAGGAATGCTTCTTGGATTAATGATGATATGATCTTGATCTTAGATTGATGATGATATGATATTCTTTGATCGAGGGTTATGATGCTTCCCTTGTAGATCTTGACCTTCCTCAATATTTGATACTTGAGTGTTCCTTGATAAGATGCCCTTCCTTAACTTAGTAACCTTAGCTCTAATACCATGTTGAGAAATGTAGGGCATCAGGATTAGGTGATTTATCTTCTGTTGCTAATTGCTTGTGAGTGTTTTTTAATTCTTAGATTAGGATCTTATTTTACTTATATTATTATAGTGGTATTCTGCATCAGATAACTATCAATGCATAAACCATAAAGAGAAAAGGGACACAAAACATAGGCTATCAGCTAGGGCCAAAACCTCTCCTTCTTGAAAGGAAAACCCAAACAAATTCTTCTTCTTATAGAGATTCCAATTGACGAATACCAAGACCAAGACCCTAGAGCTTTTTGCCATTGCAAGACCAAGTCAAAAACCTTCCTTGATGAAATCCTTTTTGAAACAAACTTGTTGTACTTTCCCTCTCCTATGGTCAATGCAAGTCAAACTGTCTACACTACTGTAATTTTGGTTTCATCCATAGATATGTAACCTCGGCTTATGTTATACCCTTGCAATTCTCACGTGTGAGTTGTTTGGAGGTATCTTCCTTCTTCACTTGATTAGGAGATTGTCCTTCCTCAATTTGGCTTGAGGATACACTTGTTCTTTTCCCAAATCTACCTTCTTATGATAATTGAAATACCATGACCCTGTCTGCAATAGGTGATAGTAGATCCTTACACATGTGGAATGTATTTTAGCCCAAAACAGACCCAAGAAAACTCTGCTATTCCTTCTTTCTTCACATTGTCTAGGAGACTCCCTTTCATTGACCTTCGCACCACTTTCTAATTTAGACCTTGATTGAAATTCATCACAGAAATTTGTCTTTGAAATAAGGCTAAGCTTCCCTATTTATAGTTGTTTCCCATGTTAATTAGTGATCTGAAATCACTTATGAATGATCTCAGTAAATTAATGTAGGTATTATAGACTCATGTGCTGGTGTGTGTGTCTATATTATCTTAGGCAACGGATGGATAAGATTGTGAAATCAATAGACACTGGAAAATAGTAAGAGAAACACAACAAGAAAATGCAAAACACAACAATTTAATAAGGAGTTCACCCAATCCTCCTGGGCTACATCTCCTAGTCTAGCTTTCAGTGCTGGCCTTTTTTTATTGTGTATTTGAGTAGAGTTTTTACAATGAGGAGCTCAATTTGAGTCTCCTACAACAGATGATGCTTAGTAGGTTGGTACTTGGATTTCCCAAGCCAATGGAGTACATAGACTCCCCCTTACCAAGTCTCGACCTCAACTGTTCTTAATGGGATGAGTCCAATTTAGTACTCAGCTTCCAATAGATATCCTCGCATGGATTGCTTGAACCTCTCAAGCCTTCTCGGTTCTATCTGCTCGATGCTACCTTAGCTCTACAAGTCATCTCGACTTCTCTGTTCTCTGCTTCTTGCTTCACTCTCTATCATGTCTCCTCCATCTCCTCTATCTGTTCGTGGCTTAAAGCCAATCCGTCCCTTGATTGTCTGCTTCCTCTTCCGGCCCTTCGGATCACCTACCTCTGTCTGCTTGGAATTCCCTGTTTCTATCCCATTGCCACTGTGTAATGTTTCATAGAGAGGTGGCCACTTGTCCCTTCACGAACTGAGCGCCAGCTCTTCCTCGAACGGTTCGGTACTTCGATTATTTCGTGAAATGATTCATTTGCCAGCTCAATGATCAAATCAGACTTCAAACCTTTATGTGCTTGAGCTTATTCTTCTGCCAAATCCGGTCTCCCATCTGGTGCAATCTCCGTCGTTTGATCTGGGGCCTTTAGATCCTACGGTCATTACTTTTATCACACGGGTGACTTACTCGACTGTTAGCCAGCGATGAGAGTGGTTTTCTCTCTCATCTGCCGGACATGCGTCATTCGATGTATGGAATCACTTGGTCCTTTGAAAAACCCACTTACCGCCCGAAATGCCTCTAATATTCCGCCAGTTTTGGAGCGTAGGACCCACCTGTCACTTTAGCACTTTTCCCACGGTTTCCTAGTTTCCCTTGTCACTGTGCGCTCGGGGCCTTTCCTTTTCGAGGGTTTTGTCCTACATCAGAAACAACCTTCGTTTCTGGGTTTGAGCCTCCCAATTGCCATTTTTGCACCATGCACGGTCCCCATGGGCCAACGGTCAGCGCGCTTTGACTGAAGGTCCTTGTTGCTCCGTGCTTGCTGCAAATTACCATCATTCAGAGGTTATTTCCTGATAGCTCATTGTTTACAAGATTTTGAAGTCTGTCATAATTTGAAACAATCATAGAACTCTGATAATTTTCAAGGATCCAATTCAAATCAATTAGCCAACATGACATGTACGTGAGCCAACGTGTCCTTTGGAGGAGATCATTTATTATATTTTGAAGTCAACTTGAAGGAAAGCTCTTGTGCTTGTCTTGGAGGGATTTCATACTTTATTTAATGACTCATACAAAATGTAACATGCCTAAGAAGGGTCCTTCATACATGACATTGACTCAATTTGACTTTTATCGCTGGATGGAAAATCCTAAAGGCCATGGGAGCCATGACTAAAATAAAATTCCTTGCTCGTGAAACCCATGAGACAAGCATTACAATAATAATTTTATTTTTCTTATTTTCATCAATTACATAAAATCACAATTACATATGTCATTATGAAGATTGAACCTAGTTACACTTTTCAACAAGTAGAAGGTGTTGATTTTGAAGAAACCTTTTCAATAGTTTCCGAACTTGAATCCATAAGGACGTTTTTGGATTTTGCATGCTTCAGAAGGTGTCAAGTTTATTAGACGGATTCCAAATCAACATTTATAAATGGAAAACTACGAGAAGAAGTGTACACTAAGCAACCATAAGTATTCTAGTTGTCAGAAGACAACAATCATGTGTGCAAATTGAAGAAATCCCTTTATGGGTTAAAGCAAGAACCTAGGGCCCAGTAATTAAGACTAGATAAATACCTGCAACAATGAGGCTTCAAAAAGGGGACAACAAACAATCATTTGTATATTAAAGTTGAAAATGAAAATCTTTCGATTGTTGTTGTTTTTGTGGATGACATAATTTTTGGTAGTGATGTTAATTTAATAATTCAAAAGTTTTAGAGTTGATATGCAAAAGAAAATTGAAATATCTATGGGAGAATTTTTTCCTTGGATTGCATGTTTAATGATCAATGGGAACCATTACTAAAATAAAATTCCTTGCTCATGAAACCCATGAGACAATCATTACAATAATAATTTTATTTTTCTTCTTTCCATCAATTACATAAAATCACAATTACATATGTCATTATGAAGACCGAACCTAGTTACACTTTTCAACAAGTAGAAGGTGTTGACTTTGAAAAAACCTTTTCACCAGTTTCTGAACTTGAATCCATAAGGATGTTTTTGGAATTTGCATGCTTCAAAAGGTGTAAAGTTTATTAGATGGATGCCAAATCAACATTTCTAAATGGAAAACTACATGAAGAAGTGTACACTAAGAAACCATAAGGATTCTAGTTGCCAGAAGACAACAATCATGTGTGCAAATTGAAGAAATCCTTTTATGGGCTAAAGCAAGAACCTAGGGCCCAGTACTCAAGGCTAGATAAATACTTGCAACAATGAGGCTTCAAAAAGGGGACAACAAACAACAATTTGTATATTAAAGTTGAAAATGAAAATTCTTTTGATTGTTGTTGTTTTTGTGGATGACATAATTTTTGGTAGTGATGTTAATTTAATGAGTCAAAAGTTTTAGAGTTGACATGCAAAAGAAAATTGAAATGTCTATGGGAGAATTGTTTCCTTGGATTGCATGTTTAATGATCAATGAAATGAATTTTTATTTCTCAAACTAAATATCTTAAAGAAATATTGAAGAAATTTGGCATGGAGAACTATGCACCTATAAGTATACCCATGGTAACATGATGTAAACTCAACAAGGATGATGATTCTCTAGAGGTATAGATTAGACCATGTGCAAGTCTATGATTCACAGTGTCATCGCTCAACCTAGTAGGGGTCCTAGCATGGGTTCCAAAGGGGAAACTACTAGACCAAGTGGCAACAATGGGACAAGGACCGATTGTCACCTAAGTTGATGTCCCCTACTCTTTACAGAATTTCAGTGATGGGAGGAGTCCCAATATAACAGAAATCACTATGATTGGTATATTAATGATGGAGGGATAGTGATTTCAAGAGCTCATTCATAGGAGAGACTTAGATGATATGACTTACTTGCTCAAGAAGCAAGGTATAGGGATCTGCAAGAAAGGCTTAAGAGGAAGCCTAGACATAGGGATTAGAGATATTCCCTAATAAGGGATTCCCTAGACCTAAAATCCTTAAGGGAACATGGTTTCTAAAGTTGTCTCGACAAATAGGAATGATGAAGGTGTGGGGCCACAAAGAAGCCCAAGTAGACCCAAGTAAGACCTAAGGTTTCAAGTGAAACTTCAAACAAAATATCTAGGCCAAAAAAGGGAGAAGAAGAGGGTCAATGAAATTAGAATTGACTCGAGTTTTAGTCAATTACCCTTAAAGAAGCCACTAACCAAGGAAAGCTAGGGAAAATAAAGAAGTTGGAGCTAGGGCTTGGGATAATTCCAAATCTAGCCACGGAAATTCCTTCAAGCTTTGTGAGGACCTAAAGAAAACCCCAACACAGTTGTAGTCCACCTTACTCTCCAAATGGATGGCTCAAAATTATTTCGCTTTATTCCCCAGGAGACCTTTAGGGTTAGGGCTTTGGAAAGGTGAAAAAGATATTCTTTAAGGTGATCACCAATGATAAGATTAGTGCCAATCCTATTAGGAGAATGGATTCAATGTGCTTTCAAATTTTGGTGTTCTTTTACCCAATGGAGGAGTCATATGGTAACTTTGTATGGCACTAGAAGTAGCTACTAGGTTACCAAAGGAATTTATACTTCTTATTGCAGCAATTTGATGAGTTCTCAAGGCAATTATGGAGATAATTTACTCCTAGGAACATTCATTCACTATACCCAAACATGTAACATATTTAATATCCTCACAAGATCAAAATTTGACAAATTTGCATTAAATTAGGGAAGGATTTCAAATTTCATGAGCGAAAATTCCATACATTATACATGTATACAAGAGAGATGAAAACTAGACCATGAGAAAGAACTTACAAGTATAGCAAGTATATCCAATCATCAAAGAGATAAAAAATCGAAGATCCAACACAAAAAAAGATATCTAAACATTGAAATTCATCAATATTCATCCAATTCGTTCATCAATAGCTATAGTGAAATTCTCAAGAGAGAGATACCAATCCGAGTGATGATGAGGAATAGAATGATCCTCTCATCAATAATATGAACTCTAAGGGTTTTATTTGTCTAATTAGGCCTAATGATACCCCTAATAATAAATAATATACAAATAACAACCCTTTGGTGACAAGCCCACTAAGATAGCTCCATAATATGAAACATAAGCCTCTCAAGAGGGCCAAAATGATAGATAAATAGTTAGGAGGCCCTTTGGAAGGCCTAGTGGAGTCCAATATGTGCCAAAATGAATGGAGGGGCTTTAAATATAGTGATAAAGGGGTTGGCCCCTTGATATCCAAGAAAATGACTAGTGGGGCTCCCAAGTGGTTGTGGGGGGCACAAGAACATCATCATGGGACTCCAAGTAGATCGATCAAGCCTATATCCCATTTGTAAGGTCTAGAAAAATTATGTAAGCCCTCCCTTTGTCTCCCATGGCGAGACACAACCCCATCTTGGCTTTGGATCAACTGCCAAGTGTGTGGTGCAAGTGTATAGCTGACTGGGAAGGTGCTCTAGGTGCATCATCATTATCATCAAAAAGGTAGAACATGAGAAAGTGATGGATGGTACTAAAGGATCCCATGGCATGGTTATATGCTCTTTTCCATAGTGGATGCCATGGCACTCAACACACACCCTACAAATGCCAATATGACCCTCTAGAGGGCTCGAACCTTGTATAGGGAGACCAAACCCCAAGATGAAGACCCATCTGCAATCATGTGTAAAATCTAATGTGTCTCCTCACCTTCCAGTACAAAAAATCATTAAAGTAATTGAGTAAATGAGCTTACAAACCATGGAACCAAGTGGATACTTAATAGTGGCATGTCATTCCATAATGAGCTTTAGAGTATACAGGTGTCTCCAAGTTCAAGAAGGAGGTTAATCAAGGACTCTATTAGGTGGTATCAACCTCTAAGGGAGCAACAGGTCTATGGTACATCCATCAAGTTGCAGGTGTCATGTGATATGATGATGGAATGGAGTGGGCAATCGGGGAGAGGCTCCAAGCCACATGCCATAGTACAAGGGTGGCTAAGATAAGAGAATCCCACAATTGGGTGTATGAATGTAAGAGGGAGCAATCGTGGTACATGAGTTACCCCGACCTTTATTTTTCCACCCTTCTTCAAATGTCTTTTTCCTTTTACTGGTTTTTCTTTTAAAATGGCTTGGGGCTATAGGGGATGAGAGCATGATGTGAATGATATATCAGTGAATACCCTTCTTAAGGTTGGGTAATTCATCACCCACCAGGGGTTGGGACTGTTGAAGAATGTAACTAGTGTTGGTCTTCATAATTGTATTTAATGAAATAAAGAAAAATAAATTTTAATCGAAAGAAAATTAACTTATTAAAGCATGGGTTTCATGCTTGGGTCAATGATTTTTAGGTCAAAGTCTCCATTGAATGCTTCTAGGTTTTATCTTGAGTCAATAGATTTATTGTAATTTTTATTAGACCCTTCTTGGGCTTTTGTATCATGTAAAGAGAATTATTTTTGAGTCAAAAGTGTCATTTTTCACCTCCACACCAAGTTGGCCTTGTCCTTATGAATTCGGCTTGGATTAGGGCTATTCAACCCAGCAAAAAAGCTATATGTAGAGGCAGCTCGACTAATTTTAAGAACACACTCAATAAGTTTGATCTACAATAGAAAGATGCAGAAAAGAAGATAAAAGTTGCAGGAGAAGGATGGAAGAAGATGGGGAATACTAAAATCGAGTTCTTGGGCATCTCTCTCTCATATGCGCGAAGTTCCTGGACTGGGGACCGAAATTTCTGAATTAGTTGCAGGTTCAGAATTTTGAAGTTGGGGGTCGAGATTCTGGATTCAAGTTGCATTTGAAGAGTTGATAATTGGATACTTTGACAAATATCATCTACTAAAAGGAAGGGTTGACTTGGTGATTGGAGGATGTTTGTGTCTGGATCTAAAGGGTGTTGGATTGTCTCATCTTGATTTACTAGTGGAAGAGTTGGAATGGGTTTTCCTCTAGATAGAGGTTTTTCCCTGGCTGAGTGCCTACACCTTGTGTCCCTTGTTGTGCTCTTCTTTGTTTATAATTTGTCTTGATGAAAGGAACATAATAAATTGATAGAAGAACTAATAAGAAGTAAAATGTCAAAGTCTAAGAGAAATCTACCTAAAGAACCTAATATATATAATGCCCTAGATTCCTCAACACGGCTTCAGAGCTAAGGCTTTGAAAATAGGGCATAAAAGAAGATCGATTTGGATCTACACCATCTCAAAGAGTAAAATTACCCTAGACAAAATTAGTGAAGGTAAGAAGAACAAATTTCTAGGCAATTCATCAAGCCATATTTACAGAGATAAGTCCAAGGCTAGCAAGAGTATTTGGAGGGCATACAAGACTTGTTCAAGGAGACCTAAGGGCTAATCTAATAGCCCTCTGTAGACCGAATTCATTGAAAAAAAGATCAAAGTTCTTGGACACCCTTTTCTAGCCCTAAAGCCACAGATCTATTCTAGGAGAGCGAAGGTAAAATAAACCTTATTTTTTGGAAGGATGAAAGTATTTTCTACCAGCCCAAGGGAGGTTGAACTTTTTGGTATAAGACCGAAGGTCAAAATACACCTCACAAGGTCTACAACCTCCATCCAAATTCCTCAATTTTTGTGCAAAACTCCAGTCTCTGCCCTAGAAAGTCAGTCTCTAAGGTATCAAAATTCTAAGCTCTAAGATACTCACTCTACACTTGTGCACTAAGGAGAACTGATACCAAATTATTCGGAGGGCTATTTTGAGCATAAGTTATATTCGTAGACCATTGTAAAATTGCCAAAGTTTTGAAACAAAGCCTTTTTGAAAAATGAAATCCATATCCAACTTTTGTGCATTCATATCTACAGTGAGCATATATAAATACACAGTCTCATCATAAACAAGGAGACAATGAGCCAACTTGTGGAGCCTCCTCTCTTAAACACTAAAAGAATCTTAGTCTTGAAGGAAGAAGTCTTCAAACAGTAAATATGTCATGCACCAGATCATGGAAGAATCCTTGAAGATTTCATCAAGATCAGGTAAGCATTGTTTCTATTTTCATACATATAACATTATGTCTTCAACTTGCAATAGGATAAATAAGCTCAATGGAGTATCAAACAAAGGTATGTATGTCTTAAGGTATGTATAACCTGCTCATTTTCTAAGTTTGATATCTTAAGGTTAGTTGATTGTATGATTAAAATATTGCTAATGTCTAAGATAAAACTCACTCTCATTCAATTGGTCTCCATATAAAAAATGTTTAGGATTTGTAAATAGTCCAAGATATATATCAATCATTGAGGTAATGAAAATCCTAATCACCATGCTAGTGTACTTATATATTTTGATTATTCTTGTCAAGAAATATTGTAGGTATATATTAAGAATGGTAATGAAGATGATATCATATTTCAAAGGAAGCCACTCATTAAGGAAAACTTGTCAGGTTTGTAAAAGGAGTAACTCAAGGTATGTATAAATATTTATTGTAAATCTTCTTCATATTACAAGGAGCAGTCATTTTGAAATTTATTATATATTACTAACTCTTTCATGTCTAGGATTTTGAATCTTAAAGATTCATGTTAGGGTGATTAATCATTAGATTGAAACTACCCTCGTTATAATGTCTCTTATCATTTAACCATTTTTTGAAACCCTAACCTTTAGGGTTCACAATAAAACCCTAACCTCTTGATGCTAAGGGTATGTTGAAGTTAATATTAAAACCCTAGTCTACTTAAGGGTTATTGATAAAGTCTAGAACATATGATGAAATCCTATTCTTTTGATGTTTAGGTTTTTGGTAATGTTGTGGTAAAAACCCTAATCCTTTAGGGTTTGTTGTTAATATCTAGGTTATAAAATGAAATCTTAGATCCTTAGGTTTTAGTGAATTAGGGTTTATGAAAAAAAAAAGCCCTTGTAATAACTAAAGATCTTGGGAATGAAACCCTAGCCTGGTAAAAAATGTTATATATCTAACTTCGATGTATTGATGTTTGTATCTTAGTAGATATTGATATGAGATGTTAGTGCATGAAAATGAAATCCTAGATAAGAATATGTGAGTATGCTAGCTTAATTATTGATTAATGAAATCTAGGGTTTGTAACAAAACCCTAGTAGAATCTATTATGAATTCTAGGAAATAATATTGAAGCCCTAGATGTATGGTTGGATTGATATGTTGATTGAGTTGCTTTAAGTCTTGATGATGGAGTCTAGGGTTCGTGACAAAACCCTAGCAGATTGTTGAAGTTTAGAATATCAAAGATGTGACCCTTGCTAAATATGAACCTAACTAGATTTAAGTATTTGATGTCTAAAAATTGAATGGTTTAATGCTTCCACTGTAATGACATGACTTTGATACAGTTAAATTCATGCTATATATTTGTATTTCATAGTACTTGCTATTAAATTTTTTCATGTACATAATCTTCAAGATGTTGAAGATGTTCATGATAATAATGATGAACATGACGAAGGAAGCTATAAGAATGATGATGATCAAGATAACCTTGATGCCATAAATCCATTAGATAACTTTTGAGGTCTAAAATGGGCCTCCTAAGGAATATTATAAATAATAAAATAAGATTAGATTACATCATCAAATTTTAGTGGGAATAAAATAAACTACTTTTTCAACTCATATTTTCAACTTATCTCGTGGTTGAACTCAAATTTTGAATGGAAGCACTAATTGGATGCATAATTTAATTCCTCATCCAAGGAGTACCCATGTTGCATACTTTCGATGATTCATGCTACACAAAAAATGAGAAACACATGAAAAGACATGATTGCAATCACGTTTTTTCATGTATTTCTAATTTTTCATGTCGAATGAACCATCAAAAGTATGCAACATGGGTACTCCTTGGATGAGGAATTAAATTTTGCATCCAAACAATGCTCCCTATCAAAGAGTAAAACCATAGGGAGATAAGTCGAAAATATGGGATGAAAAATTAGGTTTTTTTTTTTTTTTGTTACCATTTTACTCCAAAAATGGTGAATCATTCGCATGGTTGACCTCATCATATTGGTTCTTATAAATTTTATTTTGGTTGTACATTTTTTTTTTGAGCCCCATTTTAGACCTCAAAATTTCTCTAACGCTTAAAGAATGTTGAAGACTGTAACTAGTGTCAGCCTTCATAACTATATTTAATGAAAATAAAGAAAATAAACTTTATTATAAAGAAACAGACTTATTAAAGCATGGGTTTCATGCTTGGGTCAATGATTTTTAAGTCAAAGCCTCCATTAAAGGCTCATAGGTTTTGTCTTGAGTCAATAGAGTCATTGTCATTTTTATTAGACTCTTCTTTCGATTTTGTATCATGTAAAGAGAATTATTTTTGAGTCAAATGTGTCAATTGTCACCTCCACATCAAGTCGGCCCTTTCTTCATGAAGTCAGCCTGAATTAGGGCTATTCGACCCAGTAGAAAGACTATATATAAAGGCAGCTTGACTCATTTGAAGGGCACAGTCAATAAGTTCTATCTACAAGAGAAAGAGGTGGAAAAGAAGAACGAAGTTGCAGGAGAGGAAGAAGTTGGGAAGACTAAAATCGAGTTCTTGGGTATCTCTCTCTCACACATGCGAAGTTTCTGGATTGAAGTTGGATAATGAAGTTTTTGAATTAGTTGCAGGTTTGAAATTCTGATGTTGGGGGTTCAAATTCTAGATTGAAGTTGCATTTGATCAGATGACACATGGAAACTTTGACAAAGATCATTTACTAAAAGGAATGGTTGACTTGGTGATTGGAGGAAGATTTTTCTAGGTCTAAAAGGTCTTGGATTGTCTCATCTTGATTTACTAGTGGAAGAGTTGGACTGGGTTTTCCACAAGATAGGGGTTTTCGACTAGATAGGGGTTTTCCCTTGGCTAAGCGTCTATATCTTGTGTCCCTTGTTGTTCTTCTTTGTTTGGAATTTGTCTTGATGAAAGGAACATAATGAATTTTAAGAAGAACTAATAAGAAGAAAAGAGAAATCACAAGAAAATGTCAAAGTCTAAGAGAAATCTACCTAAAGGACCTAATCTATATAATGCCCTAGATCTCTCAACAAGGAAAATCATGGGTTCCTTAATGATGCAGAGGGGTCAATATGAGGGGCCCTAGGAACCAGGGTGATGACCATGATGATAAGGGTAGAGCTCATGATGGATTTTGCCCACATGCTAAATTAGTATGTCCCAACCATCTTTTGCATTTTATGGTGCATTTCTAGTTGAGAGTGGTCAAATTATGCTTTTAACTTTATTTTTAGCTGCATCAACCTCTAGGGCATCATTCTAGGCTCGACCCAAAGTGTAGAAAATGAGAGGGGTTGTTAACTCCTTGTGGACCCAATGGAAAAATGTGGACCTAAATGGGAAACATGTGAAAAGGGGTGATAGTGAGGGGAGGGGAGTGATGAATGTGGTGTTAAGAAGCGGGACTACGCAACGAAAATTAGGATTTCCTATGTAGTGGCACTCCTAAAGCTAGAAACTAGTAAAGGAGATCCCACGGGACTAAGATACAAGGTTAACCACCAAATTGGACAAGGGGGAAAGAGTAAAATCCAAGCCCATTGTTTTCGTTGAATCCCCCCACTAATCCATGTCTAGAGGTGTCCATGATAAGTAAGAAAAAATGCCCAACTACATAATGAAATCCACACCTTTGGGGTTGGAAGACCCACCTTCAAACATGTGATCATAACAAATGGGTGAGGAATCGTAATGGATGGCTTAGGTGGTGGAGATGGTGGCACATCGAGATATCTGGTGGTTGCAAGGGGTTGTTGGTTGCTAACTGTGGACCATCTAGGAGAAAAATTTCTCTTATGGGTGTCACCCACAGGTGGTAGGTAACATTTGGTTCCAACTGGTACATGGGCCCTTAGTAGAGTGCACGAACATACTCG
Source organism: Pinus taeda (assembly GCA_000404065.3). Taxonomy (NCBI): domain Eukaryota; kingdom Viridiplantae; phylum Streptophyta; class Pinopsida; order Pinales; family Pinaceae; genus Pinus; species Pinus taeda. The sequence goes on from APFE030158699.1 coordinate 36,476, forward strand.
AACGGGGAGGTCATGAGAACACCAACAATCTATTGGGACCGTACACTTGTTACTTTCACATAAAAGGCTAGGCACATGGGGCAACATGTTTTTGTGGTATCTTATGATCACTCATGCTTAACATTAGGCCATAAAACCAACAAGAAATAAAATTTATTCTAAATGGAATTTAATCTAAATGCAGCTAATCTAGCATGATAAAAGAATATGATGTTAGTTCTAATGCGACAATGAACATGCAATGCATCCTACTTTAACATGCATGATATAATGTCAAGCATCTAAGAAAGGGGTGATACAACTTAAATTGATCAGTTGTGGCCAAAGTTCATCACACGTTTAGCAATGTAATAATAATCCTCACTAACCTCCCCATGAATCTTGATAAGAATGGGATTTTTTTCAACCAACACAACGTCCCCAAACTTGAACTCCCTTTTAGGCATCCATTCCTTGTTTTTCTTTTTATTTGGCCTTTTAAGGATGAAAACTTCTTGAGAGGGAAGGATAGGGCGTGGTTTCTCAACCTTAGGGATCTTGTAATATGGAATTGGGTCTAATTTTACCACATGAGTCGGGTATAAAGGTTCTCTATAGAGGATGAAAGGGGTTCCATCAGATTGTGGAAGGTGACATATGATAGATCCATTTAAAGTTGACCACCTATGGAAGCACCCCATTTCCTAGACAATAACATGCCCCATATATCAGGTATATCTACAACATCCATTAGTAGTGATATGTCAGGATTCATAGATAAAGACGCCTTGAAATCATTAATAAGGCCTTCTACTCTATCGGGCTTGGAGTTGAAACCTATACACTTTCGTAGATCCTGGAAACGCTAAGATTCAATTTCTTCATGACTTTTATTGGCATGATGTTTGCAAAAGCCCCTTAATCAAACATACAATTATGCATTAGGAGGTTGTTAATAGTTAAGGGGAGTAATAATGGCTCGTGCCCTAGGTTAGTATTAGAGAGATGTATGTTTTGCAATGTTATGGATGTGTCCTCTTCTTCAAACCCTAAAGTTTTCTTGGCTTGCCATTGTTGACATGGGAGTTTCACAAGCTCTTTTAATCGAACTAACATAGTCATTTGTTCTATGGAAGTGTCTACATCAATATCAAGATCAACCTCCTTACCTTTAGTTTTTTTTCTTAGGTTCCCTTTTGGGAGGATCCTTTTGGCTTTTGTTCTTTTTAGGAGGATCCTTCTTTGAGGGCTCTTTAGGAGGAGGTTCTTTGGAAGGAGATTACTTAGGAGATTTTTCCTTGTTAGGTTCCTTTGAGGTAGTGGGGGTATATTTTCTCTTTCATTAATATTGGACCCCCTTAAATCTTCCACTATCATAAACATTTAGGATTGGCTCATCCTTTTCTTCTTTGAGAGCTACTTCACTAATCAAAGGATCATCATATGTGCCACCTAGCATAATGTTGAAGGCATGGGAATCTACAATATTAACTTTCTCATCACTCTCCTCATCTTCACTCTCTTGTTCATCACTTTGCTCACCTTCAGAGGATGATTCTTGTTCCATAACATTAGTTGGGGCCAATTTGTTAGGAACTTGGGAATAGCTTGGCTTGCATTCATCATTAGTTTTCCTAGGAAAATGATTGTTTTTGGGTATGAATCTTTCCTTTTGAGCCTTTTCAAGGGTAGTGAACTTGTTCATATAAAGCCTATCCCTAGATTTCATTTCCTCAGATAGCTTGTCAAGCTTCTTAAGGACCACCACAAGGGTTTCTTCATTTTGGTCATTGGGATTATTCTTCTTAGTCTCAACCTTGGATTTGGGATGCTCATCCACATCCATTTTGGAAACTCATTGGTTTTGCTCCACTTCCATAACAATCTCTTTGCCCTCAACAAGGGTCTTAGGTTTCTTATCTTTCAATGTGTATGTTAGATGACCACCTACAACCTTAATGAAGTTTTCAAGGATATTTGCATTAAGAAGCCTAAGGCTATCAAGGATGTCTCTAGTTACCTTGTCGAATTTTTGGATGAACTCTTTACTATCTTCTCTTCCCCTACTTATGTGGTAAAAATTTTCTATGTTGAAAGTCCCTTGGGCATCAAATGACCATCTCTGCATAAAAACATCTTCAAATTCGTTAGAGTCCCATATACCACCTGAAGGGAGACTAAGATACCATTCCCTGATCTGTCCCTAAAAGGATAAAGAAAATAACATTATGATTTTGTTTTCGTAATCAATGAATCTAGGGGAGATCTTCCAATAGAAGTCATCAATGTGATCATGAGCAATTTTGGTGGCATCTCCTTTGAACTTGGGTGACCAATCATTATACTTCTTGGGAAAAGGTTCAAGATTGTCACCCAATTTCAAAGATCCAAAAACACTAGCCGAGTGCCTCTTACTTCTTGGGATTTTGGGTTGGTTTTGATTTTGGTTGGTATTGGCTGTGGCCACCATATCAAGAATTTAATTGCGAACCTTTTCAAATTTGGGGAGAAGGTTAGTTGTAATAGGTGATGTAGTTCATTCTCCCCTTCTAGCAGCAGCCCTAGTTAAAGAAGGAATGTTGTCACCTTCAAGAAAACTAGGGGATTGGACAAGGAATGGAGTCGCGATAAGAATGTTTGAAATGTCATCAATGAATCAATTCCTCAATGATTCTCAAGGGAGGCAGACCTCCTTCCTCCTCAACAACAACACCAACAATGTTATCGCTTAATCTAGCAACAGTCGTATGAGGGGTTCCCAAGGGACTACTACTAGACCAAGTGACAATAATGGGACAAGGAACCACTGTCACCTCATTCGATGTCCCCTAATCTTTACGGACTTTCACCGATGGGAGGAGTCCCGATATGGAGGAAATTACTTGAATGATAGGATCAATGGAAAGGTATATTGTGATTTCCTAGGCCCATTCAAGGGAGACACTCAATTAATGGTTCAAATACTTAGAAAATTTGAAAGGATCCCTAAGAAAGACCTATGAAGGATGACCTTGGGCTTAGGAATATTCAAAAATGATGAGTGCCTAAGATCAAGACTTCCAAAATCCCTCACTTGTGATTAATTGGTTTATACTAGGATTTAAAGTGAGGTAAGGATGGCTCATTCAATGGAAAGATTCAATTAAAGTGTAAGCTTTAGGAAAAGATAGGGTGACTTTCCACGAAAAACCATGGTAAAGTCTCATCCAATGATCACCTATAGTTAAAAGAAAAGGTTTTGAATGATGAACTACAAAGTGCAAATCTTACAGAAATCCTAAAGTCAAAGTAGCTTCAAGGGTTCCCTCTTGGTGTGATAATTAGGGCATCGATTTAATTGAAATTCCACCATCAGAATTCATTCAAAACTGGAGGATTCCTAGAGGATACATAAATGAAGAAACTTGTACAGGCGGAATCTTAAAATTCCTCCTCCCTAAAATTTCGTACTAAGCCCTAGAAAATCTCCTTATCCTTAGGGGACAAAGGAAAGAGGAAGAAAAGAGGTGAAATAATGATAGTTAATTAAGTTTAATGTGATCACCAAGGATCTAGGACCAATTCCTAATTGTGGGGAAGATTGGAGTCAAAATTATCAACATTTAGGAACTTCGCTCTTCAAGGAGGCCTAAAGTAGTAGTTGCGCTCTCTGTGGATGTAGCTTCACAACAACTTTAGAATTTTATACTTCAATATGCAATATTTGATGGAGTTTCAAGGTAAAAGGTTCACAACCTACCCCTAGGAAAATTCTTTCTTCTCACCAAGATAAATAACATATACAATGAGCCAAGATTACAAGTGTTTCATAAATTCACATTAATTTTTCAGGGCACAAGTAAAATCATGACATAGCATTCCATACATTAGACATGAACCATTATGAAATTCGTCTGAAAATATCAGTTGCATGAAAAAAAGAGTATATCCATCCATAAAATTTCCAAATAGAAGCTCCAAGAGAGATAACGAAAATATTCAACACATCAAAATGCATTTAATCATCCAAATCATTCCACAAATTGCAGGTCTGAAATCTTTAGAAAGATATATCCCAAATCCAAGTGATGATGAATGAGAGAAGATGCCTCTCTTATATTTATATGATCCTCCAAGGGATTCAAATGGCCTAATTATGCCTAATAATGTCCCTATAATAAAAATAATGTGCAAAATAACATCCTTTTAGTGACAAGCCCACTATATAACTCCATAATAAGACTAATTAGCTTGTCAAGAGAGCCAAAATGATAGAAAGATAACTAGAAGGGTCGTTGGAAGGCCAAATGAAGTACCTCATGTGCCAAGATGAGTAGGAGTGATCCAATAACAATGACGAAGTGGGTGGCCCCTTGATCTCCAAGCAAATGACTTGTGGTTCTCCCAAGTGGTTGCGGGGGCAAAAAAGCATCCTCATGGGTGTCCAACTGAATCGAACAAGTGTGTATCCCATTTGTAGGGGCTAGAACAATGATGCAACCCTCCCTTGTCTCCCATGGTGAGACAAAAGCTCTTTTGGGCCCTGGACCAACTAACAAGTGTGTGGTGCAAGTGTAGCTAGTTGGGCAAGGTGGTCGAGGTGCATCATCATCATCAAATAAGTATGACACAAGTGAGTGATGAATGGTGTTGAAGGATCCCATGCATGGCTATCTTCTCTATGTTATAGCGGAGACCAATGGTTCTCAACGCATGACCTACAAATGCCAATATGACCCTCCAGAGGGCTTGGACCTCGTATAGGGAGACCAAACCCCAAGATGAAGACTCATCTACAATATTGTATAAAATCCAGTGGGTCTCCTAATCTTCAAGTAAAACAATTCATTAGTGCAATTGAGCAAATGACGTTACAAATAATGGAACCAAGTGGGAACTTCATAGTGGCATGTCCTTCCATAATGGGCCTTAGAGCATACAGGTGTCTCCAAGTTTAGGAAAGAAGTTAATCAATGACCCTATTAAGTGGTTTCAACCTCTAAGGGAGTGACAGGTCCATGGTACATCCGTCATATGGTAGGTTTCATGTGATATGATGATGGAATAGTGTGGGGCATCAAGGGAAGGATCCAAGCGACATGCCATAGTACAAGGGTAGCTAAGATAAGGGAAGCTTGTTAAAATACGCAATTGTGGTCAAATTCCACCTTGGTTAGATCATATGATGGAGATGATGATTACATTGAATTCCTCTTTTCAAGAGGACCAAAATCAACCTAAATATCACCTCGTTTTGGATAAACAGAAGTTGGGTTTTGAATTTATGTACCCTCACATGCACATTTGGACAGGCCAGCCTCGACATCAAATGGACATTGTTGGACACCCATGGAAGCCTATAAATACAAGTGACCTAGAGCTCATTCGGACATCACCAACCAAGCATCTTCTTCTCTTCTCATTGATTGGTTCGCGCAGGTCTAAGGCAAGGTTAACAAAAGAAGTTTGCAAAGGTCCAAGATTACAAGGTCAGAGGCTCACCACTGATCTAGGGTTTTTGGGCTATAGTCGCAGGCTTGACACAGAGCATTTTCGGCTATAGTCGTTGGCACATAGGCATCAAGGGAGCAACTGGGATCCTATAGTCGCTCTCACAACCCCTCCTGCATGCAACTAGGAGTTTGACTAAAGTTGACCACTGACCAAATTTATCTACAACTGACTGAAGACTGGAGAAGTTGTCCCTGATACAATCGGACACTGGAAACTTGTTTTTGAATGTTATTGGGTTGTATTTTTTAAGATATTTTATTGAGCTCATTGTACTCTCTGCTGAACATTTTATGACAATCTAATAGAAGAAGAATTTCATAGGATTTTCCCCCCTAGTGGGGTTTTTCCCTAGTTGTTGACCAAATCTGGTGTCTCTTGTTGATGTGTTGATTTTCTCCTTTGTCACTGCATTTATTGTTCTATCTTCAATTACTACTGATGAATGGAAAGACTAATTGTAATTGGAAACATTACTAATTGAAGTGTGGAATTGGGCTAAAGTAATTGATACAACATAGAACAATCTGAAAATTAACATGGTATCAGAGCTAAGGTGGTGGACAAGCCCAAAAGGAGACAAGCTTTGAAGCGATCATCTTTAGAAAGGTGAAAGAGTCAATCTAGTCAGAGTCAAGATGAATTCCTTCTTCAAGAGTGATATGAAATTGGGTGACTCATCCAATTTTGCTACATGGAAAGTTAGGTTGGAGATCATAACTAATAGCAATGATGTTTTGGACTACATTCAAGGAAAAGTACCCAAGCCTCTAGAGAATGCTTCCGCTGCTGTCAAAAACAAGCAAAAGAAAGGTGAGTTAAAATCAAAGCAAATTATAGTTGATGGTTTACAAGATAATTTACTTGCATGTGTTGGAAACTAGAGAAGTTCTAAAGACATGTATGATAAGATAATTGGAATGTATGAGGTCAACAATTTGAATGAAATCGTCTCCTTGAAAGATCAACTCAAAGACACCAAGATGAACAAAGGAGATTCTGTGCAATCCTACATAATGAGGATCTCTTGTCTTAAATATCAATTGCAAAGAGTTGGAGAATCTATTTATGACAGGGAATTGGTGATCATCACTCTAAGAGGACTCCCTCCTATTTGGGAAACCTTCATTACTGCCATAAGCAACAACAATGTCCTCCCATCATTTGATGAAATTGTTGGAAAGCTCACTCAACAAGAGTGAAGGATGATATCAAGAGGAAGGATTCAAAAGCATGAAGGAGAGCCCACTACATTCATCGCTCATGATAAAAATAAGAAGGAAGGAAAGGAGATCCATCAAATTCAAGAAAGCCTCCACCTCGAAATCAAAGTAGAAGAAAGGAATATGTGAACATCGAATGCTACAATTGTCATAAGAAAGGCCACTATGCTTGAGAGCACCCTAAGAAGAATAATGGACCACACTACAATACTAGAAGAAACAACAACAATTTCAATGATCAAAGAAGAAGAGATGACCAAAGAAATCACTGCTATGGAAGTGATGAAAGAAGAAGAAGAGATGCTCCAAGTGACCATGAAGAAGATAGTTGTCCTCAAAAGAAGTAAAAAATTCTCTAGGTATGAAAGTAATGTTGCAAATCAATCTGAATATATCCTTATTCCTTCCCTTACTAGTTCATCTCCTCTGGACTCGTGGGATAGTTGGTTGGTTGATAGTGGGTCCACTCATCACTTCTCTGGTTATAAGGAATATCTCTCGAATTTGGTAGAGAGGGAGTCAAATTTAAAGATCATTCTTGGAGACAACTCCACTCATCCCGTTAAAGGGTTTGGGTTAGTCAAATTTCATTTGAATTCTGGGGAATCTATTTTGCTACATGATGTGATATATGTGCCTGCGTCAAAGAAGAATTTGGTATCAATATCCACTTTGGAAGACAAAGGGATGAGGGTTGCCTTCATCAAGGGAAAAGTTCTTTCTTAGCATGTTGGATCAAATATGAGAAATGCTTTCACATTGGGATCGAGATATGAAGGACTCTACACGGTCACTGGGAGACCACTACTAGCATTGGTTCATCACACTAATCATCTAAATGAATTATGGCACCGAAGGTTGGCTAATCTACATTATTATGCTCTTCTGAAATTGGAGAAATTAGTCTCAGGGATTCCAAAGGTCCAAGATCAACATGATGGAGTATGTCCATAATGTGCTAGTGGAAAGATGACAAGGGGAGCATTCCCCTCTAGCGAGAACAAGACCACTGACATCCTCCATCTCATTCATTCCGACATATGTGGTCCAATGAACATGCACTCTATTAGTGGTTATCTCTACTACATCACATTCATTGATGACTATTCAAGGAAGACATGGATATGTTATTTGAAGCATAAGGATGAATCCTTCGAAACATTCAAGGATTTCAAAGCATTGGTTGAAAATCAAGCAGGGAAGAAGATCAAAATATTCAGGTCCAATAATGATGGAGAATACATGTCAAATGAGTTCATTGAATTTTGCAAAAGTTATCAAGAAGGAAACAATTGTGCCATATACTCTCGAACAAAATGGTCTAGCTGAAAGGAAGAATAGGCCTATAGTAGAAGCTACTTGAGCAATGCTCCATGATCCAATGTTGCCTAAGTTCCTTGGGGTCGAAGCTTCACATGTTGCCGTATATGTTCAAAATAGGGTCCCTCATCACGCTTTGAGAAACAAGACCCTCGAAGAAGTATTTACAGGTGTCAAGACCGACATTGGTCATATCAAGCAATAAATTGAAAGCTACAACAAGAAAAGGTACGTTTGTTGGATATTGTGAAAATTCTAAAGCATTTAGAATATATATTCCTGGTCAAAGTAAGGTTGAAAATAGCAGGGATGTTACATTCGAGGAAAATGTCACCCTTGGAAAAGCAAGGGACCTTCCTCTACCTCCTCCTCCTAAGAAGAATGTCGATATGGATGGTCCTTTCGTGCTTGAGTCTGAGCCTGTTAAAATTGACAACTAGAGACAAACTCCATGTGGGTCAGCTTGTTTATAGCAGCTGATATTTTTATTGGATCCCTCTCGTCGAGAGGTGTAGGATTGATCCAAAGATCATTTGATTCCGATAAGTATTTATGGATATATGAATTTAGTTTGATTATGGATTTATTATCTAGCCGACCAGCAACTTATGTATGCTCAAGAAGCCCAAACGTCATGTCTATTCAAACATCCATGTTTTTAGTATAAATAGGAGACTTTAAGTCATTCTACACACTCACTCTCTTGTGATCTCTCTTCATCCTGTTTTGGGTTTGATGGAGAAAAGATCCAAAAGAAGTGCCCTAGTATCTACACTATCCTAATGAAGATGAAATGCTGGACATCTAGACGTAGGTCCTCATATGCCGTATAAAGGTGACCATAATAAACCCTAGCCACAGTAACAAAAGGAAGCACAACCGCAGTTGAAAGGTGCCCTACCATAGGTCCTAATACACAGATCAGGGAAGAGTTATGATGACATTAATACGCAGATTAGGGAAGACTTGTATGTTGTACATTGATACGCAGATCAGGGAGACTCATACGCAAGATAGTCAACATGATGAATCATATACAAAATGCCGCAGTCATAAGGAACAACTGAATAGTGTAGGCCTGTTCATGGTGAGACCTATACACTGTGCATGGAATTCATTATGGAACACAGATATATACAATAAGTGACGCAATCAAAACAAGGTAAGGTAGATATATGTTGGATAGTGGAGGCAATGAATACACGTTGGGCAGTCAAGGTTATATTCACGCTGTTCATTACGGATCATATATGCAGGAAATGATACAACATGCAGGCAATGAATACACACTGGGAAATCAAGGAAATGAATACATGTTGAGCAGAGAATCGATACACTGGACCTTATCCACATTATCTATACGTTGTTCAATAAAGACCTTACCACGTAGTCTTTACACATTGAGCAAATAATCGATACACTGTTCTATGATGGAAACTCATACGATGTTATGTATACTCATGTCATGTATACAACACAGTCATGGAAATACAGTGCTATGTATATGCGGAGACTGATATATAAGCATCCGCCGCAAATGAACATATATACGCATATGGCAATATGAGCAGCATGATGCATATGAGTAGTATGAGCAGCATGATGCATGATGTATGAGATCATGAGCATCATGGTAAATGTAATCATGTGCATGGGCAGCACAATGATGCATGGAGCATGGACAACATCATAGTAAATGTAATCATGAGCATGGGAAACTTGATGGTGGATGAGACCATGGAAAGATGCAGCATGATGAGTAGCATAACAATGAGAGTGGCTCAGTCATCTAGATCCAACATTGTGATGGAGCAGCATGGTGCTACATGGTAAGGTGCGGAAAATGGACGAGGTGCAGCACTACGATAGGTGAAGCCATCACCTTGGAGATTCAGTTGAAGCAGAATGTCTTCAACTGATCTCATCGCTATACGAAATGATCTATGCTAAATCTAGATAAGTCAAAGTGTTGACTTCTATTGTAAATCATAGAACATACCATAACTTAACATGGTATCAGAGCTGAGGTGAAGACAATGCCCAAGTAAGAGTTAAAGATCAATCACCGAAGACAGTTGGGACAAGACAAAAGGATCAATGGGTTCTTCAAAATTCACTTAGGGTGAAGTCGAAGCAGAGAATATTATCAGAATGGCGCAATGGAACTTTTGATGGCCTACCTAAAGATCACTTCATTGGGAAGTTTGGATCTAAGGGTGGAAGGAAAGGCAGATGTCTTTGTTATAAGTTTGGCCCTTATGCGAAGGAGTGTCTGAATGGCAAAGATGCAGATCATCAACGACACGACCGACTCTTCAAGCAAGAAAGGAACCCTAGGAATGGAAGTCGAAAGTTTTAAGGTGGCATTCGTCGATGGAAATGTACGTGTTTGAAAATAGAATTTCCAAAGATGTTTTTGGGTTCAGGGTTGTATTAAGTTATAGGAAGTCCACTGGGGACCATTTCCATTGACACATAGCACCAAAGGTCTGTGAGTCTAATAGTGACAGGGATGCCTGAATTCAAAAGGAGCATGAAGGCACATGTTTGAAATTTACCGAAGGAAAATTGTATAAGGGGACCATTCCCCTCATGCCATAGGTCCACAAGTTTGGAACAACCCGAGGAGTTTGAGATTCATGATCGGGAATCTCACATATGCAGGTGGAAGAAACTATGACAAGAAAGCCCTCTATGACTTGAAGCTAAACACCCCGGCCATAGTATGAGAGGATTGATAAGCTGTCTAATAAAGCTGATATTCACTAGGAGTGAAATGGATCAGAACCATCCGAAGGTTGTGGGTGATAGACCTCTCATACCAGCACCTTATGAGGACAACCTATGCAGACCCTCTCACTTGCAGAAGTAAGAGGGAGTTGGATTCCACATGTGAAATGATAAACTGTAAGCCTGTGATTACCTCAAGGAAGTTATACAGTAGTGATGTCAGACCAGATTTGGGAAAGTTCTTGGTGAACTTTCGTCCGGACATATGTTTTGCAGTTAGCACGGGAAGCTCATACTTGGTTGAGCCTCACTAGATTGGTGCCAAGAATCTTCTGAGATGTCTTAAGGGCACAATCTCTCATGGATTGAGATACACTGCCGGAAATATGAAACTGCATGATTACTCGAATGTAATCAAATGTTGATTGGGCAGGTAATGTGGATGATCACTATAGTACTTCTTAGTGTTGTTCCTCTTTGGATTCTGCCTCTAAGCAGGAAGCAAAAGTCGGGACCACCGAGATCAGATACATATCTACAAGTATGATCTCGTATGAAGTTACCTGGTTGGGGAAGCTCTTCAGTGAGTTGTTTGTACACATGATGAATACCACTAAGATTCTCTGTATCAACCAAAGGTGGGATTCGATTATTGAGGAATCCCATATTCGACGATTGCTCCAGCAAATAGACATCAGATACTACCTTATCTAGTACATGATAAGTCGATGAGCAAGGAGGCTCCATTGCATTGAGATGATGTATAGGTCGCTAAAGCCCTAGGGGGAAATATCAAATCTGTGACTTTCCCAAATGACTTGGAGTCGTCAAGAGACCCTTGTACAATGATCCTGCATGTTGCATACATTGAGCTCTGGGAGCTTTGGGGGCTCGCAGTTCTTACTAGAGCAACATACGACCACAGGGTGACTCACCCTCCCCTGGTGGTGTGCACTGGAACAAGATGATTCGCTCTCTTGTGGGACAAGATGATTCACTCTCTTGTGGAATAGGATGTTTCGCTCTCCTGTGTAGCATGATGATTAATTATCTTGTGAGGCGTGGATTGATGTGTTCTCCATGGTGATTGTAGCAGGATTGATGTGTTCTCCTGCAAGGACAAGATTGATTAAGTTCTCCTGTCAAGGCATCCTACCCATGCAGTCTGGGACTCATGGGAAGTACCTCTCATTTGATCAATGAGTAGGGAAATGAGGATAGGGACCATGGTAGTACCGATGGATGCATCGCTGTATCTATCGTACTCCCTATGTTACGATAACCTTCATTGGTCTGGGATCAATGAGACTGGTCTAGAACCAGTGGTACACTCTCTGAGACTACGATATTGGTCTAGGACCAGTGGTAGGAGTTGTACCATACTATGACACTAACTTTGGGTCGGTTGAGACTGGTCTAGGACCAGTGGTACATACTTTGAGACTAACTTCATGCCAGTGTAGTACTGGTCTGGGACCAATGAGAGTAGTACATACTATGATGCTGACTTCAGTTTGGTTGAGACTAGTTTGGGACTAGTGGTACACTCTCTGAGACTGCGATACTAGTCTAGGACTAGTGGTAGGAGTTGTACCATACTATGACGCTGACTTCAAGTCGGTTGAGACTGGTCTGGGACTAGTGATACATACTTTGAGACTGACTTCGTGTCAGTGCAGTACTGGTCTGGGACCAGTAAGAGTGGTACATACTATGACACTGACTTTGGTTCGGCTGAGACTGGTTTGGGACTAGTGGTGCACTCCCTAAGACTGCGATAATGGTTTGGGACCAGTGGTAGGAGTTGTACCATACTATGATCCTGACTTCGATTCAGTTGAGACTAGTCTAGGACTAGTGATACATACTCTAAGACTGACTTCGTGTCAGTGCAATATTGGTCTAGGACTAGTGAGAGTGGTACATACTATGACGCTGACTTCGGGTCAGCTGAAACTAGTCTAGGACCAGTGGTACACTCTCTAAGACTGCGATATTGGTCTGGGACCAGTGCTACGCACTCTGAGACTGACTTCGAGTCAATGGAGAATGGTATGAGACATTCTCGATCAATTCTTCTTCTTTACAGTTTAGCAGAGCATAGCAGAGCCAACAAATCTGAACAGAGCCAACAGAGATGAGCAGATCTAAGCAAAGCCAGCTGGGGCAGCAGAGTTGAGCAAAGTAGAGCAACGCCAACAAAGTTGAATAGAGCTAACAAAGATGAGCAGAACTAAGCAAAGCCAGCTAAGGAAGCAGAGTTGAGAAGAGTAGAGGAGAGCCAGCAAAGCTGAACAGAGCCAGCAGAACTAAGCAGAGAAGAGCAGAGCCAGCTAAGACAGTAGAGCTGAGGAGAGCAGAGCAAGTAGAGCTAGGCAAAGCAGTGTAGGGAACTAATGGTAGAGATAGTAAAATCAGACTAATGGATCAACGGATGGAGTTCTCCCTAATTGAGAGGGAGTGTTAAAATTGGCAACTAGGGCCAAACTACATGTGGGTCAGCTTATTTATAGTAGTTGATATTTTTATTGGATCCCTCTCATCGCGAGGTGTAGGATTGATCCAAAGATCATCCAATTCTGATAAGTATTTATGGATATATGAATTTATTTTGATTATGGATTTATTATCTAGCCAACCAACAACTTCTGTAGGCTCAAGAAGCCCAAACGTCGTGTCTATTCAAACATCCACATTTTTAGTATAAATAGAAGGAGACTTTAAGTCATTCTACACACTCACTCTCTTGTGATCTCTCTTCACCCTGTTTTGGGTTTGATGGAGAAAATATCCAAAAGAAGTTCCCTAGTATCTACGCTATCCTAATGAAGATGAAATGCTGGACATCTAGACACAGGCCCTCATATGTCGTATAAAGGTGACCATAATAAACCCTAGCCACAGTAACAAAAGGAAGAAAAGCCACAGTTGAAAGGTGCCCTACCATAGGTCCTAATACACAGATTAGGGAAGACTTATGAGTTATACCCAAGCGCTCAGCTCCTTCTCTCAAATAATCTTTCATTCATTTCTATCTTTCTGATTTGTCCTGATGATGGACCCCCTTTGGGGTTTGAAACGTCGGCAGAATGAAGTTGAAACTGTGGATAATCCGGAACATGAAGCTAAAATTAATAAATAGATCAAGGAAGACTTGTACGTTGTACATTGATACATAGATCAGGGAGACTCATATGCAAGATAGTCAATGTGTTGAATCATATACAAATGCCACAGTCATAAGGAAGAACTGAGTAGCGTAGGCCTGTTCATGGTGAGACCTATATGCTGTGCATGGAATTCATTATGGAATGCAGATATATACAATAAGTGACACAGTCAAAGCAAGGTAAGGTAGATACATGCTGCGTAGTGGAGGCAATGAATACACGCTGGCAGTCAAGGTTATATTCACGCTGTTCATTACGGATCATATACGCAAGAAATGATATAAAATGCAGGCAATGAATACACGCTGGGAAATCAAGGAAATGAATACACGTTGAGTAGACAATCGATATGCTGGACCTTATCCACATTATCTATATGTTGTTCAATAAATACCTTACCACGCAGTCTCTACACGTTGAGCAAACAATCGATACACTGTTTCTATGATGGAAACTCATACGCTGTTATGTATATGTAGAAAACTCAACATTGTTATGGATACGCATGTCATGTATACAACACAGTCATGGCAATACAGTGCTATGTATATACGGAGATTGATATATAAGCATCCGCTACAAATGAACATATATACGCATATGGTAGTATGAGCAGCATGATGCATATGGGTAGAATGAGCAGCATGATGCATGATTTATGAGATCATGAGCATCATGGTAAATGTAATCATGTGCATGGGCAGCACAATGATGCATGGAGCATGGACAACATCATAGTAAATGTAATCATGAGCATGGGCAACTTGATGGTGGATGAGACCATGGAAAGATGTAGCATGATGAGCAGCATAAAGATGAGAGCAACTCAGTCATCTAGATCCATCATTGTGATGGAGCACCATGGTGCTACATGGTAAGGTGCGGCAAACGGACGAGGTGCAACACTACGATAGGTGAAGCAATCACCTTGGAGATTCAATTGAAGAAGAATGTCCTCAACTGATCTCATCGTTAAACGAAATTATCTATGCTAAATTTAGATAAGTCAAAGTGTTGACTTCTATTGTAAATCATAGAACATACCATAACTTAACAGAGACTGATATTGTTGATGATCCCATGGAGCTTATGGATCCCTTAGATCCTCCTCCAAGTCATTAGGGGAATTTTGAGGTCTAAAATTGGCCTCCTAAGAAAAATGTACAACCACAATAAAATTTACGAGAATCAATAGGATTCAAGATGATGATGTCAACTATGTGGATGATTCACCATTTTTGGAGTAAAAAAATAAAAATATTATAAAATAATAGAACTATATTTTCAACTCGTATTTTCAACTTATCTCCCTGAGTTTTTACTCAAATTTCGAGTTGGAGTACTTGTTGGATGCAAAATTTAATTCCTCATCCAAAGTGTACTCATGTTGCATACTTTTGATGGGCCTTGCTACACGAAAAATGAGAAATACATGAAAAACGTGATTGCAATTATGGTTATCATGTATTTCTCATTTTTCGTGTAGCAGGGTCCATCAAAAGTATGCAACATGTATACTGCTTGGATAAGGAATCATATTTAGCATCCAATGAGTGTTGTCACTCGAAATTCGAGTAAACCCATAGGGAGAAGAGTTGAAAATACAAGTCGAAAAAAAAGTTTTTATTTTTCCGTCTAAAATTTGATGATGTAATCTAATCTTATTTTATTATTTCCACTATTATTTTATAATATCCTTAGGAGGCCCATTTTAGACCTCAAAATTCCCCTAATGGATCCTCCTACTAGTAAGAGAACACTTTCGCTACGTGACACTCTACAAGATTCTAAGAAACATGTTCTCGTTAGAAGATCATTTAGAGAAAGTAAACAACCATGCAGGTAGCAAAGATATGTTGCAGCCATGAGTACTATGATTCAAGCCAAACCTTCCACATTTGAAGAAGCCGTAAAAAAACAAGTTTGGAAAGATGTTATGGCCAAAGGATATCAATCAATTATGAAGAATGAAATATGGGATGTTGTGTCGAGACCGAAGGGGAAATCTATGGTAACTTCAAAGCAGCTATTCTAGATCAAGCATTGAGTTAATGGTAGCATTGAAAAATATAAGGCAAGGTTCATGGCTCGAGGATTCTCACAAAAATATGAAGAATATTATGACGATATATTTGCACCTATGGCTCGATATACAACCATTCGTTCAATAGTTTCCCTTGTTGCAAGTCAAGGATGGCCCTTCATCAGATGGACGTAAAGACAACATTCCTCCATGGCATGTTACAATAAGAAATGTATGTTGAGAAACCATGGGGATTTGAAGTAGAGGATCAAAAGACAAATGTTTGTACACTGAAGAAGGAATTGTATGGTTTAAAGCAAGCCCCAAGAGCATGGTATGCCTGCATAGACAGTTATTTGATGAAGCTAGGATTCACAAGAAGCAATGTCAATCCCAATCTCTACTTCAAGATAGTCCAAGGTATGCTGCTTATTTTGGTTTTATATGTTGATGATATATTCTTGACAGGTAGTCAACCTCCGATGATCGAGTGTAAGAGGGAGCTAGCCTCTGAATTTGAGATGAAGGACCTTGGACTCATGTACTACTTTCTAGGCATTGAGGTGTGGCAAAGGCCCGATGAGATCTTCCTTTCACAAGGAAAATATGTTGTGAAGCTATTGGAAAGATTTGGAATGACATAATGCAAGTCCCTACAAACATCGATGGAAATGAACTTCAAGAAGTTATGTGGAGAAGCTGCAAGACATGATTTGGCGAATCCAACTGAGTACAGACAGTTAATTGGGGCTCTGATGTTCATAGTGAACACCTATCCAGACATATGCTATGCAGTGAATACGTTGAGTAAATTCATGACCGAACCTCTCCATGCACATTGGGTTGCTGCCAAACACATTCTGAGATATTTGCAAGGATCAATCACAATTAGTTTTAGATATTCTACCGCAGATGTTCGACTTCATGGATACACTGATGCTGACTTAGTGGGAAATGTTATCAATAAGAAGTGTACATCTGGATGTTGTTTTCGTCTTGGATCTGCCATGATATCTTGAATGAGCAGGAAGCAGAAGTCCGTAGCATTGAGTATTGTTGAGGCAGAGTATATTTCCGCTAGCATGGCTAGCCGCAAAGCAATTTGGTTGAGGAAGCTCATTGGAGAGCTATTCGAGTATGTCCTAGACACTACAGTGATATATTGCGACAACAAGAGTGGAATTTGTTTGGCAGAGAATCTTGTATTCCATGAAAAGTCCAAGCACATAGAGATTTGGTATCACTTCATTCAAGACATGGTGCAAAGAGGAGCCGTTCGACTCCATCATATATCGACAGATGAGCAGATTGTAGATATTCTCACTAAGGCTTTATCGAAAGGAAAGTTCTTGGTCTTCAGAAAGAAGCTTGGACTGATGGATGTGCCCCTTACTGATAAGGGGCATCATTGATAGAGGACACTGAGCCAACTCTTCCCCCTTGTTTGAGCTCCCAGGGTGATCAATTGAGATAGAGGGCTCATGGGTTGAGGGATCTCAGGACAATAGGGTTTCACCCATATCTGTTACCCATAGGGTTGGAGTAGTAGCTCACCCTATCTTGGTCTTTGTAGAGTATACCCCAGTTGGCATCATACCCACAAGCTAGGCTTGTTGGGATTGTCCCTGCCCATCTGTCCAATGGGTTGAGGAGGCTTGGAGGTGTGTTATACTTACCTCTTGGTAAGATGGGTATCTCGTCCAAGCTAGGATTATGATGCAGGTGTTCTACCACATGACTCTTAAGGGTCATCGTTGGGAAGATCGATAGGTAATAGGATGGGTTGGGCAGTAGCTCTCCTACATCACCTATTGCTCGATATGTGGTCTTAGAAGTAGCTCCCCATGAGAATTTTTGGGAAGTAGTCTACTGAAAGATATTTATGGGTAGTAGCTCACTCGCATAAATTTTGGGTAATAGCCTGATGGAAAGAGGGTGGTAGCTTTTCCTCCCCGATGATTCTTCTTTAGATTCGAGAATGTTTCAGTAGATAGAGTTGAGCAAGGATGGGACATATGACAACAGGATGACATATTGATAGATGGACAAATTCCAACAAGTGGAATCTTCCCTAGTTGAGAGGAAGTGTTAAAATATGCAGCTGCGATCAAATTCCACTTTGGTCAGCTCATATGATGGAGATGATGATCCCATTGAATTCCTCTTTTCGAGAGGACCAAAATTGACCTAAAGATCACCTCGTTCGGACAAGCAGAAGTTGGACTTTGAATTTATGTACCCTCACATGCACATTTGGTAGGTCGGCCTCAACATCAAATGGACATTGTTGGACACCCATGGAAGCTTATAAATACAAGTGACCTAGAGCTCATTTGGATATCACCAACCAAGCATTTTCTTCTCTTCTCATTGATTGATTTGCGTAGGTCTGAGGAAACGTCAACAAAAGAAGTTTACAAAGGTCTGGGATTACAGGGTCTGAGGCTCGCAACTGATCTAGGATTTTTGGGCTATAGTCACAGGCTTTTCACAGAGCTTTTTCGTCTATAGTCATTGGCACATAGGTATCAGGTGAGCCGTTGGGATCCTATAGTAGCTCTCACATCCCCTCGTGAATGCGACTAGGAGTTTGACTGAAGTTGACCATTGACCGAAGTTATCTAGAGTTGACCGAAGACTTGAGAAGTTGTCCTTGATATAATTCAACACTAAAATTTGTTTCTGAATTTTATTGGGTGATATTATTGATGATATTTTATTGGTCTCATTGTACTCTCCGCTAAACATTTTATGACAATCTAATAGAAGAATAATTTCAAAGGGTTTTCCTCCCTAGTGGGGTTTTTCCTTGGTCTTTGACCAAATATGGTGTCTCTTGTTAATGTGTTGATTGTGTCCTTTGTCATTGCATTTATTGTTCTATCTTCAATTACTGTTGATGAATGGAAAGGCTAATTATAATTGGAAACATTGCTAATTGAAGTGTGGAATTGGGCTAAAGTGATTGATACAACATAGAATAAGCTGAAAATTAACAAAGCCCACACTTGGGTGTATGAATGTAGGAGGGACCAATCGTGGTACATGAGTTACCCTAACCTTTTTTTTTTTTACCCTTCTTCATATTCCTTTTGCCTTTTATTGGTTTTTCTTTTAAAGCTGCTCGAGGCTCCAGGGGATGAGAGCGTGATGTAAA
Source organism: Pinus taeda (assembly GCA_000404065.3). NCBI lineage: Eukaryota > Viridiplantae > Streptophyta > Pinopsida > Pinales > Pinaceae > Pinus > Pinus taeda. The sequence continues at coordinate 55,568 of APFE030158699.1, forward strand.
TGATATAACAATGAATACCCCCTTAAGGTTGGGAAGTTCAATGCCCACCAGGGAGAAATTTTTCCTTGGATTGCATGTTCAATGATCAATAAAAGAATTTATTTTTTCTCAAACTAAACATCTTAAAGAAATATTGAAGAAATTTGGCATGGAGAACTGTGCACCTATAAGTATACCAATGTTAACATGATGCAAACTCAACAAGGATGATGAATCTCTAAAGGTATAGATCAGAGCATGTGCAAGTCTATGATTGGCAGTTTACTTTACCTAATAGCCTCAATGCCAGATATTTTCCAAGCAATGGGATTAGTTAGCATATTGTAGTCAAATCCAAAGGAAACTCATGAACATGCAATGAAGAGGATATTCAGGGACTTGCAAGGGACCATAGATTTAGGCTTATCATATCCAAGAAGCACATATTTCACTGTTAAGTCTTTATACATATGTAGATTGGGGTGGTAGTTTTGATGGCAAGAAAAGCATTAGCGGAGGAGCACTCATTTTGGGTAGTTGTCTTGTCTCCTAGATCAACAACAAATAAACCACAATCTCTCTATCTATAGTTGAAGAAAAGTATATTGCAACATTATCATGTTGCAAAATATTCTATATATGAAGCAAAGTATCAAGGATTTTTAGGTAAATTATGATCACCTTGTGCCTATTATGTGTGATAACACTAGTGCTATTGATATTTCTAAAAACCTTGTTATGCACTCTAAGACAAAGCGCATCCCCATCAAGTATCATTTTCTCAGAGAACATGTTACTAATTAGATCTCAAATTAGAGTACATTTCTTCAAAAGAGTAGGTTGCAGATATATTTACAAAATGTCTTCCTAGAGAGAGTTTTAATTATCTTAGAGAGAGGTTGGGAGTGGCCTCTCCTTCACTTTTCCAGTAAAAGAATTATTAGATAACAGCATTCCACCACACCATGTATTTTTCACAAGGTTCCCTCCAGGAGAAAAGTGTTGTTCAACTACAATAAAATCACAAGTGGGGTTGTACGAAAAGAGAATTTGTTGTCATTGGGAGAGGTAGAGGAAATGATATCAGCATAGGGCGAGTAGTAGCCACGTAGCCATTTTTCATGGGAGAATAAAAGCTAGCCTACATATATTGGTAGTTCTTAGTTAAATTACAACTATGACTAGATTATGTATGGTAGTGTTTCCATCAATGCTAAAGAGGGAGATTGTTGAATATGTTTTGTCATTGATGTATCAACAAGGTATATTTTTGGCTTGTCATTTGATGGATCAGCAAGGTATTTCTATTGTCGCTCTATGAGTTTTCAACAAATCAGAGTGTGTAGGTGTGCTCAATGCTTCAAACTCTATAACACTAGGGAGTGCACGATTGGTGAGATGATGAGTTGAGAATAAAGAAAATGTTGCAAATTTTGAAACAATTGTGAATTTCTAGGCTTCCCACTGTGGTAGAAATTTTAGGAAGAAAAATTAGACATTCTACCATTAAGCCAACAATCAAGGATTAAACATCGTACGTATTGGGAGTAGGCACGAGGCTTTGTGTTGCAAGGTTAAGGCTAAGTATCAACATGGAAGTGATTGGAGCATGAGCTCAACGTATATTGACATTATTATACTATGATGGATTGTTCAAAACATTATGCATAATATTTAAGGATGGACTACTTGCAAATAACACCCCACATGAATTTTGAGCCATCAAATTGACTTGGGTTACAGAGTGTTCAGTGAGTCATTTATGTGGGTGTTGTGACTGCCAGAGTCAAGTCTTGTCAAGGACCAAGTTAGATTTTGTAGAAGTCTCTTAGCACAGACAAGATGCTTTAATGCGTGAATGCGTGGAGAAGGATTCTTGTACAATATGGAGATGGAACATGCGAAAGGATATTGATCTCGAAGGACTCAGGTAAGCTAATACTTTGATGAGAAGGCCATCATGATAAGGTAAGTCTAATATTAATATTTTGATATTGGTTATGTAGTTAACATATTATTTTTCCACCTAGAAGGATATTGCAAGAATACTTGATGATAATTGAGGCAAGTCCAACTATTGGTGTTGAACTCAATTCAAAGAATATACAGATTGAGTACATGGTTTTTGCAATTATGTATTCAAGATGATTACATCATCATCTTGGGATTGAAGGGTAGTAGTATGAGAAGATAATCTGATGTTCAATTTCATATTTAGAGGGAGCTATAAGTAGCTTAAGTTTGATAAGGCTTAATATAATTCATTCATTGATAATGACTTGAGGAAAGTGATATGCAAGATTGATGCCCTGAATCTTGTCACAAGATTAAAGGGAAAAGATGGCTCTACAACATACAGGAAGAATGAAATCTCAATATGATGAGATATAAAGGAAAGAAGGAGCCATGCAACTATCTTCATGAAAAATTGGTAGTTTATAAACTTATGGAAATAAGCTAGAGATATTTTGATTAGAAATTCCCAATTGAAAGGAAGTAAAACAATCTCCTCTACACTTTAGAGGGAGTATCAAGTCTCTTTAATATTTGTGAAGGAGAAAGGATCTATTCCTTAAATCAAGTGGGAATAAGGATCTCCTCTCTGGTTGACAGGGAGTGATGGTAAACATCACATGTGCATTTTCTTCTTCATGTGTCATGTACTAGGCTAGATCTAACAATTGTATGTCTAAGTGAAGTCCATTGAGGGAGAATGGATAATGGAGTATTCGATAAGAATATGCGATTTCCTTGAAGATAGAAAAATACAAGATATGAAATGGACCAACACTCTTTAAGTATTGTACATTTATCCAAGACAAGAGTAGTGGACTGATATTCTTTGAGGATTGAGAATCCAAGATAAGAATAGTCCTTAAAGGACATGCCTAGTTAACATCCAGATGAGGTATGTACCTTGAAGAGGCAGTGTAGTATCTCATGTAAATCCTCCCAACATTATGCTCTTGTATAAGAAAGAGCTTGTCAAAGTTAAGGCCTTACTATATTGACAATGTTGGTCATAGTGTTGATGCTTAAATATGGCTTACCAATCCAACTCTTCTTATGATACCTCTTTAGTTCGATAATGACCTTGTACCAAGTGTACAATTATGAATACCTCCATAGTTAAGGAGTGCTGGAAAATGTAACTAGTTTTGATCTTCATAATTTTCAATGTACTCATGTCATTATATATATCTCATGTTACAAGAAAAATAAGAAAGAAAAATATTATTTCAAGCATGGGTTTCATGCTCCATTTTGTTGGTAAATCTAGGTCAAGCATTTTCTTCATGCTTCTAGGGTTTGTCATGTCAAAAGAATACTTTTCTTGAGTCAAAAGAGTGTAGAACTTTTGTATAAGACCCTATTGGGCAATTTGTAACATGTAAAAGATATTAATTATGAGTCTATAAAGTTCTATAAGCCTCCTAGCACAAGTCGGCCTAAAAGAGGTTATTCGAACTCATGGAAACCTTATAAATAGAAGCAACTTCGACCTCATTTAACACCAATTTGATCTATCAAGAATCAAGTTCAATATTAAGCTAGAAGTAAGAAGAAAGAAGAGAAAAGGTCTAGGAAGCAAGGAGAAATCAAGAAGAAGAATTAAACTTTGTTTTTGGGCCTTATTATCTCACATGTGAGAAGGTTAGGGTTTCTGTGGCTTTAATAAATATCGAAATTTGCAGGTTTGAATTACAAGAGGTCGAGTTGCCAATCCAAGTTTTAAGAGAGCTTAATGCTCCCATTTGATCTATTTTGACTTTGGAGACCTTGGCTTGTTTGAAGAAAGACTTCTTGAAGAGTTGACACATGCTAGAATTAGGGTTTTTGTAGCTACTCCAGGTCAAAGTTGCAGGGTCGAAGCTGGGGGCCAAAGTTGAAGCTGGAAGCTATTGGAAGAAAAATTGATATTTGTTAATTTGGTTGATCTTTAACCTTATTGTAAAGGCTTCTTGGAGGGACGACTTGGTGCTTGGAGGAGGACTTGGTCTAGGGTTTTGGGTCTTGGTTTTCTCATTTTAAGAAAATTCTATAAGAAGAGAAGATATTCTTTCTAGGATTTACCCTTGGAGGGGTTTTCCTTGGGTTGGAGCCTAATACTTGTGTCCATTGTCTCTATTGTTTTTGCACTTGATAATTGTTTGATGAAAATATCTAATAGAGAAACACAAGAAGATAAATGAATTTGACAAGAAATTATTAAGGTTAAAGATAAATTGAAATAATAGTTGCCCTACTACATTCTCGAACAAATAGAACCCAATTTTTTTGCACAAACTAGTCGAGATGAGTATTGTTAAGGCTATGAATGAAGAACTAGACCAAATTGAAAAGAATAAAACATGAGAACTTGTGCCAAGACCTAAGGACAAGAATGTGATTGGAAATAAGTGAGCTTTTATAAAAACGTTGAATGAACATGGACAAGTTGTCAGGAACAAGGTTAGATTAGTATGTAAAGGGTATGCACAAGTAGTGTTGAGAAATCTAGGGCATTTATATTAGGTGATTTGTTTTTTATTGATAACTGTCTGTGTGTGTTTTTTACTTCTTAGATTATGATCTTATTTTACTTATATTAATATAGTGTTATTCTTCCTCAAATGACTACCAATGCATAAACCATAAAGAGACAAGAGACACAAAATATAGGCTATCATCTAGGGCCAAAACCTCTCCTTCTTGAGGAAAAAAGGCCCGAACAAATTCATCTTCTTGTAGATATTCCAATTGATGAAAACCAAGAGAAAGACCCTAGACTTTTTTTCCACTCCAAGGCAAGTCACAAACCTTCCTTGATGAAATCCTTCTTGAAACAAACTTGTTTCTCTTTCCTTCTCCTATGGTCATTGCAAGTCAAACTGTCTATACTACTACAGTTTTGGTTTCAACCACAGATTTTCAACCTCAGCTTATCTTATACCCTTTAAATTCTCACGTGTGAGCTGTTTGGAGGTATATTCCTTCTTCTCTTGACTAGGAGACTATCCTTCCTCAATTCGGCTTGAGAATACACTTTTTCTTTTCCCACATCTGCCTTCTTATGATAATTGAAATACCTCAACCATGTCTGCAATAGGTGACAACAAATCCTTACACGTGCGGAGTGTATTTTATCCCAAAAAAGACCTAAGAAAACTTCACTCTTCCTTCTTTCTTCACGTTGGCTAGAAGACTCCCTTTCACTGATCTTCGCACCACTTTCTATTTTAGACCTTGACTAAAATTCACCATAGAAATTGTGTCTTTAAAATAAGGCTGAGTTTCCCTATTTATAGTTGTCTCCCATGCTCATTACCCGACATGACATGTAGGTGAGCCGACGTGTACTTTGGAGGAGATCATTTATTCTATTTTTGAATTGAAGGAAAGGTCTTATGCTTGTCTTGGAGGGATTTCATACTTTATTTAATGACTCATACAAAATTTAACATGCCCAAGAAAGGTCCTTCATACATAAAATTGACTCAATTTGACTTTTATGACTAGATGAAAAATCCTAAAGGCTCACAATGGGAGCCATCACTAAAATAAAATTCCTTGCTCATGAAACCCATGAGACAAGCATTACAATAATAATTTTATTTTTCTTATTTTCATCAATTACATAAAATCACAATTGCATATGTCATTATGAAGACTGAACCTAGTTACACTTTTCGACACTCCCTCTTAACTAGGGAAATATTCGTCATGGTACTTGGTCATTCTCAATCTGAATAATTTATCATAGGAAGAGTCAGATTGGTAACCCATTTGTATAGCATCATATCAACCAACATTGTCACATAGAAGGGCCTTAACTAACAACTCTATCTCTCCACAAGTTTTGAGCACGATGCTGACGAGATCAATGATGGATAGACACCCTCATCGTTGTCTCTCTCAGAACCCCACCCGGGTTCTCAGGGTGTGTTCCACCAGGACTATTCTTATCTTGGATTCTCAATCCCCAAATAATATCAATCACCTACGACTACCGTTATCTTAGATGCCCTAACAAATCCTCAAAGAGCATCGAATGTCAGATTTTTATCCAATCCTCCATTTTTTGTTCCCAAGTGAAAACAAGAATGATGTGTCTATCTTTCCCTTTTAATTAGGGAGGACATATCTATTCCAATAAAGCAATGTAATCATTCCTATGAAAGGAATGTACCTAAGATCCCTCTTGACTTAGGAATTTTGCTTCCAAGTTTCTACCAAGTAAGAAACTTGTTTCCAGGCTCCGTCTTAATTAGGGACCTACAACAACTTCTCAGGTGGAGATGATGAGACAACCAACTTCTTGAAGAAATCCTCACGATGTCATAAATTTCTTTTCGTTATCTAGGAGTCTTCATGTCTAGGACTTATTCATAAGGAATAAACCATCCATCACTTTCATCCATGAGTCAGTCATGTCATCATCAAAAAGTGATCCATCTATTCATATTTGGCCTTCCTTCATGCCATGTTGCCTTCTTCATGCCATGTTTCCATAAGTATTTTTCATCCTACTACATGGGCATTGGTGGTGGAATATATCCATAGATCTTCCCTCGACATCTCTGCATAAGCCCATCCAGATATTCATTCAAAAATAAGAAATGAACACTTAACTTGTGATGGTCTTTCATCATGACATCTTGTAGTTTTCATCAAAATATTTGATACATATCGACACATCTCCCAAAGATATATATTGTCAAGGGTCTCTTTCTTTTTCAGACTCCATCAGAGTCTTCATATCTTTCATGGAGATATCCTAGTCAAATCTTCTTGGTCTTTTGGATGTTGATTTCCTTTACCATCGTTGAATATTCCACGATCTCTTCCTTCCTTCACACATTTCATTCCCAGGTACTTCCAATCAGACTTCCTCCAATTAATGTCATCCATGTCATACTTTCATTTGAGGACATATTATGTTGGTTTCATCTAGTGAATGTGACCCATGCATTCCTGCATCCCTTCGAGGGAGGAGATCCTTCCTTTTTATTATGTTCTCAAGATAGATCATTAAACCATGTTACCAAAAACCATTGACATGACTCTACAATATCGAATGTAAGCATACATACCTCATTTTTCCTTTGGGTCATCCAAACTTCTTGTAGCAGCTCCCTTGATTGAAAAAGCTTCGATCCCTTGTTCTATTTCTTTTATGTCATCACACCATCATCCCATGAATTCCACAAGTTTGGAGTTCTTGATGAAACTTTTTCTTTCTCTCTTGATTGGTGAACCTTTTGATGAATATTCCATCAGAGAATATTGAGGATATAGAGTATCCCCATCAGCAGATGTTTCCTTTTGACATGTGTATGATGAACCTTGTACTAGATGACCTTGCCACTTATGTTCCCAATGAGATTCCCAAGAGCTATATCCTTGACTTCCATAGATTCTAACCATCTTTCATGCTTCTCTATGATGATGTCCCAAGCTCTTGCTTTCAATGCTTCTATGATGCCTTGATGCATCCCATTATTTTACTTAGTCAATCATGATAGCCATACCTTACAACAGAATATTAGGAACTTGAAAATAACTTATGTGAGGAAGACTATCTTAGTAATAGAGATCTCTTACTTCCTCTTTCTTGGACTTCTTTTCAGCATCCTCTACTTCTTTGGTGATATGGGCTTCTTCTCTTCCTCTTTTGTTATAATTCTTCCTTCTTGGTATTAGGTCAATTTCTTTTGTAGTTTCCATATTCTTGACACCCATAGCATTGGATCTTAGCCATGTCCCTTTTCTTTTTCTAAGAATCATACTTCCCAATTTCCTTTTCTTCTTATCATTGTAGAATAAGCTTGAGTTTTCTCACCTACTCCCACAAAAAGTTAGCCTTTAGTCTAGATTCTTCAATCTTGCATAGTGGCCATAGATCCTAGAATGGAGTAGCTTCTTTATTCCCATAAATACTTGAATTAAATTTACCCCACTCCTCCCGGTAGTGCATTTAATACATCTGCAATCATTTCTCTATTAGACATGACTTCTCCCAGATCTTGTAGTTTATCCCAAATATCAAATATCCTCATAAAGTATGAAGCTATTCTGTATTCCCTTTACATCTTCAACTTGTAGAGTTCTTGCTTTAATTAGATGAATTCTCCAGCAGTGCTTATGAAATGCAACTCTACCAATTTGTCATAGATTTCGTTTGAAGTTTTGAGTTTAGATACATATGGGATGATGGAATCCTTGATGGATTCTACGAGAATAGTTTGATACCTAACTTCCCCTTTCATATACTTGGCAAGAGCTTGAGCATCTTCCTTTATTGCTTTAGCGATAGATCCTTTGACATGTTCCATAACCTCATTTGCAATGAGATCCATAGATGTCCTTTTCTTCCATGCAAGATAGTTTGAAGCCCCAACCAATTTGTTGCTTTCCTTGCAAAAAGACATTTTAATAGATTCAGATGTGGACATAAATATACTTACTTGATAGGATGCTCCTTCTTCTTGCAACTTTCTTGATGTTGATGATGATATAGAGAATATAAAACTTCTCCTTGATGAAGAATTTTTTCTTCAATAATGATTCTTGATCCCACAAAGAGGGAGATCCCTTTGGATCCGTTGATGGTGGAGTCTTTGTTAATGAAGATCAATGATGACTTCTTGATAATGTCTTCAATAGTAAGTAACTTTCTTCAATGAGAGAGAGATCACCTTAGAATATTGATGACACCGCCTTTTGATCTAGCTTCCTTTGGATGAATAGTCTTCAAGATGCTTCAACTTCAAAATGATTGTTAGTAGATCCCATGAATGCTTATTGGATTAATGATGATATGATCTTGATCTTAGATTGATGATGATATGATATTCTTTGATCTAGGGTTATGATGCTTCCCTTGTAGATCTTGACCTTCCTCAATATTTGATACTTGAGTGTTCCTTGATAAGATGCCCTTCCTTAACTTAGTAACCCGAGATTAGGTGATTTATCTTCTATTGATAATTGCTTGTGATTGTTTTTTAATTCTTAGATTAGGATCTTATTTTACTTATATTATTATAGTGGTATTCTGCATCAGATAACTATCAATGCATAAACCATAAAGAGAAAAGGGACACAAAACATAGGCTATCAGCTAGGGCCAAAACCTCTCCTTCTTGAAAGGAAAACCCAAACAAATTCTTCTTCTTATAGAGATTCCAATTGACGAATACCAAGACCAAGACCCTAGAGCTTTTTTCCACTGCAAGACCAAGTCAAAAACCTTCCTTGATGAAATCCTTTTTGAAACAAACTTGGTGTACTTTCCTTCTCCTATGGTCAATGCAAGTCAAACTGTCTACACTACTGCAATTTTGGTTTCATCCACAGATATGTAACCTCGGCTTATGTTATACCCTTGCAATTCTCACGTGTGAGTTGTTTGGAGGTATCTTCCTTCTTCACTTGATTAGGAGATTGTACTTCCTCAATTTGGCTTGAGGATACACTTGTTCTTTTCCAAAATCTACCTTCTTATGATAATTGAAATACCATGACCCTGTCTGCAATAGGTGATAGTAGATCCTTACACATGTGGAATGTATTTTAGCCCAAAACAGACCCAAGAAAACTATGCTCTTCCTTCTTTCTTCACATTGGCTAGGAGACTCCCTTTCGTTGACCTTCGCACCACTTTCTAATTTATACCTTGATTGAAATTCATCACAGAAATTGTGTCTTTGAAATAAGGCTAAGCTTCCCTATTTATAGTTGTTTCCCATGTTAATTAGTGATCTGAAATCACTTATGAATGATCTCAGTAAATTAATGTAGGTATTATAGACTCATGTGCTGGTGTGTGTGTCTATATTATCTTAGGCAATGGATGGATAAGATTGCAAAATAAATAGACACTGGAAAATAGTAAGAGAAACACAACAAGAAAATGCAAAACACAACAATTTAATAAGGAGTTCACCTAATCCTCCTGGGCTACATCTCCTAGTCTAGCTTTCAGTGGTGGCCTTTTTTTATTGTGTATTTGAGCAGAGTTTTTACAATGAGGAGCTCAATTTCAGTCTCCTGCAACAGATGATGCTTAGTAGGTTAGCACTTGGATTTCCCAAGCCACTGGAGTACACAGACTCCCCCTTACTAAGTCTTGACCTCAACTAGTCTTAATGGGATGAGTCCAATTTAGTACTTAGCTTCCAATAGATATCCTCACATGGATTGCTTGAACCTCTCAAGCCTTCTTGGTTCTATCTGCTCGATGCTACCTTAGCTCTACAGGTCATCTCGACTTCTCTGTTCTCTGCTTCTTGCTTCACTCTCTATCATGTCTCCTCCATCTCCTCTATCTGTTCGTGGCTTAAAGCCAATCCGTCCCTTGATTGTTCGCTTCCTCTTCCGGCCCTTTGGATCACCTACCTCTATCCGCTTGGAATTCCCTGTTTCTGTGCCATTGCCATTGTGTGACGTTTCATAGAGAGGTGGCCACCTGTCCCTTCATGAACTAAGCGTCAGCTCTTCCTCGAACGGTTCGGTACTTCGATTATTTCGTGAAATGATTCATTTTCCAGCTCAATGATCAAATCGGACTTCAAACCTTTATGTGCTTGAGCTTATTCTTCTGCCAAATCTGGTCTCCCATCAGGTGCAATCTCCGTCGTTTGATCTGAGGCCTTTAGATCCTACGGTCATTGCTTTTATCACACGGGTGACTTACTCGACTGTTAGCCTGCGATGAGAGTGGTTTTCTCTCTCATCTGTCGGACATGCATCATTCGATGTATGGAATCGCTTGGTCCTTTGAAAAACCCGCTTACCGCCTGAAATGCCTCTAATATTCCGCTCGTTTTGGAGTGCAGGACCCACCTGCCACTTTAGCGCTTTTCCCACGGTTTCCTAGTTTCCCTTGTCACTGTGCGCTCGGGGCCTTTCCTTTTCGAGGGTTTTGTCCTACATTAGAAACAACCTTCGTTTATGGGTTTGAGCCTCCCAACTACCATTTTTGCGCCATGCACAGTCCCCATGGGCCAACGGTCAGCGCGCTTTGACCGAAGGTCCTTGTTGCTCCGTGCTTGCTTCAAATTACCATCATTCAGAGGTTATTTCCTAATAGCTCATTGTTTACAAGATTTTGAAGTCTGTCATAATTTGAAACAATCATAGAACTCTGATAATTTTCAAGGATCCAATTCAAATCAATTAGCCAACATGACATGTAGGTGAGCCAACATGTCCTTTGGAGGAGATCATTTATTATATTTTGAAGTCAACTTGAAGGAAAGCTCTTGTGCTTGTCTTGGAGGGATTTCATACTTTATTTAATGACTCATACAAAATGTAACATGCCTAAGAAGGGTCCTTCATACATGACATTGACTCAATTTGACTTTTATCGCTGGATGGAAAATCCTAAAGGCCATGGGAGCCATGACTAAAATAAAATTCCTTGCTCGTGAAACCCATGAGACAAGCATTACAATAATAATTTTATTTTTCTTATTTTCATCAATTACATAAAATCACAATTACATATGTCATTATGAAGATTGAACCTAGTTACACTTTTCAACAAGTAGAAGGTGTTGATTTTGAAGAAACCTTTTCAATAGTTTCCGAACTTGAATCCATAAGGACGTTTTTGGATTTTGCATGCTTCAGAAGGTGTCAAGTTTATTAGACGGATTCCAAATCAACATTTATAAATGGAAAACTACGAGAAGAAGTGTACACTAAGCAACCATAAGTATTCTAGTTGTCAGAAGACAACAATCATGTGTGCAAATTGAAGAAATCCCTTTATGGGTTAAAGCAAGAACCTAGGGCCCAGTAATTAAGACTAGATAAATACCTGCAACAATGAGGCTTCAAAAAGGGGACAACAAACAATCATTTGTATATTAAAGTTGAAAATGAAAATCTTTCGATTGTTGTTGTTTTTGTGGATGACATAATTTTTGGTAGTGATGTTAATTTAATAATTCAAAAGTTTTAGAGTTGATATGCAAAAGAAAATTGAAATATCTATGGGAGAATTTTTTCCTTGGATTGCATGTTTAATGATCAATGGGAACCATTACTAAAATAAAATTCCTTGCTCATGAAACCCATGAGACAATCATTACAATAATAATTTTATTTTTCTTCTTTCCATCAATTACATAAAATCACAATTACATATGTCATTATGAAGACCGAACCTAGTTACACTTTTCAACAAGTAGAAGGTGTTGACTTTGAAAAAACCTTTTCACCAGTTTCTGAACTTGAATCCATAAGGATGTTTTTGGAATTTGCATGCTTCAAAAGGTGTAAAGTTTATTAGATGGATGCCAAATCAACATTTCTAAATGGAAAACTACATGAAGAAGTGTACACTAAGAAACCATAAGGATTCTAGTTGCCAGAAGACAACAATCATGTGTGCAAATTGAAGAAATCCTTTTATGGGCTAAAGCAAGAACCTAGGGCCCAGTACTCAAGGCTAGATAAATACTTGCAACAATGAGGCTTCAAAAAGGGGACAACAAACAACAATTTGTATATTAAAGTTGAAAATGAAAATCTTTTGATTGTTGTTGTTTTTGTGGATGACATAATTTTTGGTAGTGATGTTAATTTAATGAGTCAAAAGTTTTAGAGTTGACATGCAAAAGAAAATTGAAATGTCTATGGGAGAATTTTTTCCTTGGATTGCATGTTTAATGATAAATGAAATGAATTTTTATTTCTCAAACTAAATATCTTAAAGAAATATTGAAGAAATTTGGCATGGAGAACTATGCACCTATAAGTATACCCATGGTAACATGATGTAAACTCAACATTGATGATGATTCTCTAGAGGTATAGATTAGACCATGTGCAAGTCTATGATTCACAGTGTCATCGCTCAACCTAGTAGGGGTCCTAGCATGGGTTCCAAAGGGGAAACTACTAGACCAAGTGGCAACAATGGGACAAGGACCTATTGTCACCTAAGTTGATGTCCCCTACTCTTTACAAAATTTCAGTGATGGGAGGAGTCCCAATATAACAGAAATCACTATGATTGGTATATCAATGATGGAGGGATAGTGATTTCAAGAGCTCATTCATAGGAGAGACTTAGATGATATGACTTACTTGCTCAAGAAGCAAGGTATAGGGATCTGCAAGAAAGGCTTAAGAGGAAGCCTAGACATAGGGATTAGAGATATTCCCTAATAAGGGATTCCCTAGACCTAAAATCCTTAAGGGAACATGGTTTCTAAAGTTGTCTCGACAAATAGGAAAGATGAAGGTGTGGGGCCACAAAGAAGCCCAAGTAGACCCAAGTAAGACCTAAGGTTTCGAGTGAAACTTCAAACAAAATATCTAGGCCAAAAAAGGGAGAAGAAGAGGGTCAATGAAATTAGAATTGACTTGAGTTTTAGTCAATTACCCTTAAAGAAGCCACTAACCAAGGAAACCTAGGGAAAATAAAGAAGTTGGAGCTAGGGCTTGGGATAATTCCAAATCTAGCCACGGAAATTCCTTCAAGCTTTGTGAGGACCTAAAGAAAACCCCAACATAGTTGTAGTCCACCTTACTCTCCAAATGGATGGCTCAAAATTATTTCGCTTTATTCCCCAGGAGACCTTTAGGGTTAGGGCTTTGGAAAGGTGAAAAATATATTCTTTAAGGTGATCACCAATGATAATATTAGTGCCTATCCTATTAGGAGAATGGATTCAATGTGCTTTCAAATTTTGGTGTTCTTTTACCCAATGGAGGAGTCATATGGTAACTTTGCATGGCACTAGAAGTAGCTACTAGGTTACCAAAGGAATTTATACTTCTTATTGCAGCAATTTGATGAGTTCTCAAGGCAATTATGGAGATAATTTACTCCTAGGAACATTCATTCACTATACCCAAACATGTAACATATTTAATATCCTCACAAGATCAAAATTTGACAAATTTGCATTAAATTAGGGAAGGATTTCAAATTTCATGAGCGAAAATTCCATACATTATACATGTATACAAGAGAGATGAAAACTAGACCATGAGAAAGAACTTACAAGTATAGCAAGTATATCCAATCATCAAAGAGATACAAAATCAAAGATCCAACACAAAAAAAGATATCTAAACATTGAAATTCATCAATATTCATCCAAATCGTTCATCAATAGCTATAGTGAAATTCTCAAGAGAGAGATACCAATCCGAGTGATGATGAGGAATAGAATGATCCTCTCATCAATAATATGAACTCTAAGGGTTTTATTTGCCTAATTAGGCCTAATGATACCCCTAATAATAAATAATATACAAATAACAACCCTTTGGTGACAAGCCCACTAAGATAGCTCCATAATATGAAACATAAGCCTCTCAAGAGGGCCAAAATGATAGATAAATAGTTAGGAGGCCCTTTGGAAGGCCTAGTGGAGTCCAATATGTGCCAAAATGAATGGAGGGGCTTTAAATATAGTGATAAATGGGTTGGCCCCTTGATCTCCAAGAAAATGACTAGTGGGGCTCCCAAGTGGTTGTGGGGGGCACAAGAACATCATCATGGGACTCCAAGTAGATCGATCAAGCCTATATCCCATTTGTAAGGTCTAGAAAAATTATGTAAGCCCTCCCTTTGTCTCCCATGGCGAGACACAACCCCATCTTGGCTTTGGATCAACTGCCAAGTGTGTGGTGCAAGTGTATAGCTGACTGGGAAGGTGCTCTAGGTGCATCATCATTATCATCAAATAGGTAGAACATGAGAAAGTGATGGATGGTACTAAAGGATCCCATGGCATGGTTATATGCTCTTTTCCATAGTGGATTCCATGGCACTCAACACACACCCTACAAATTCCAATATGACCCTCTAGAGGGCTCGAACCTTGTATAGGGAGACCAAACCCCAACATGAAGACCCATCTGCAATCATGTGTAAAATATAATGTGTCTCCTCACCTTCCAGTACAACAAATCATTAATGTAATTGAGTAAATGAGCTTACAAACCATGGAACCAAGTGGATACTTAATAGTGGCATGTCATTCCATAATGAGCTTTAGAGTATACAGGTGTCTCGAAGTTCAAGAAGGAGGTTAATCAAGGACTCTATTAGGTGGTATCAACCTCTAAGGGAGCAACAGGTCTATGGTACATCCATCAAGTTGCAGGTGTCATGTGATATGATGATGGAATGGAGTGGGCAATCGGGGGGAGGCTCCAAGCCACATGCCATAGTACAAGGGTGGCTAAGATAAGAGAATCCCACAATTGGGTGTATGAATATAAGAGGGAGCAATCGTGGTACATGAGTTACCCCAACCTTTATTTTTCCACCCTTCTTCAAATGTCTTTTTCCTTTTACTGATTTTTCTTTTAAAATGGCTTGGGGCTATAGGGGATGAGAGCATGATGTGAATGATATATCAGTGAATACCCTTCTTAAGGTTGGGCAATTCATCACCCACCAGGGGTTGGGACTATTGAAGAATGTAACTAGTGTTGGTCTTCATAATTGTATTTAATGAAATAAAGAAAAATTAATTTTAATCGAAAGAAAATTAGCTTATTAAAGCATGGGTTTCATGCTTGGGTCAATGATTTTTAGGTCAAAGTCTCCATTGAATGCTTCTAGGTTTTATCTTGAGTCAATAGATTTATTGTAATTTTTATTAGACCCTTCTTGGGCTTTTGTATCATGTAAAGAGAATTATTTTTGAGTCAAAAGTGTCATTTTTCACCTCCACACCAAGTTGGCCTTGTCCTTATGAAGTCGGCTTGGATTAGGGTTATTCAACCCAGCAGAAAAGCTATATGTAGAGGCAGCTCGACTAATTTTAAGAACACACTCAATAAGTTTGATCTACAATAGAAAGATGCAGAAAAGAAGATAAAAGTTGCAGGAGAAGGATTGAAGAAGATGGGAATACTAAAATCGAGTTCTTGGAGATCTCTCTCTCATATGCGCGAAGTTCCTGGACTGGGGACCGAAATTTCTGAATTAGTTGCAGGTTCGGATTTTGAAGTTGGGGGTCGAAATTCTAGATTCAAGTTGCATTTGAAGAGTTGATAATTCGATACTTTGACAAATATCATCTACTAAAAGAAAGGTTTGACTTGGTGATTGGAGGATGTTTGTGTCTGGATCTAAAGGGTGTTGGATTGTCTCATCTTGATTTACTAGTGGAAGAGTTGGAATGGGTTTTCCTCTAGATAGGGGTTTTTCCCTAGCTGAGTGCCTACACCTTGTGTCCCTTGTTGTGCTCTTCTTTGTTATAATTATTCTTGATGAAAGGAACATAATAAATTGATAGAAGAACTAATAAGAAGTAAAATGTCAAAGTCTAAGAGAAATCTACCTAAAGAACCTAATATATATAATGCCCTAGATTCCTCAACACGGCTTCAGAGCTAAGGCTTTGAAAATAGGGCATAAAAGAAGATCGATTTGGATCTACACCATCTCAAAGAGTAAAATTACCCTAGACAAAATTAGTGAAGGCAAGAAGAACGAATTTCTAGGCAATTCATCAAGCCATATTTACAGAGATAAGTCCAAGGCTAGCAAGAGTATTTGGAGGGCATACAAGACTTGTTCAAGGAGACCTAAGGGCTAATCTAATAGCCCTCTGTAGACCGAATTCATTGAAAAAAAGATCAAAGTTCTTGGACACCCTTTTCTAGCCCTAAAGCCACAGATCTATTCTAGGAGAGCGAAGGTAAAATAAACCTTATTTTTTGGAAGGATGAAAGTATTTTCTACCAGCCCAAGGGAGGTTGAACTTTTTGGTATAAGACCGAAGGTCAAAATACACCTCACAAGGTCTACAACCTCCATCCAAATTCCTCAATTTTTGTGCAAAACTCCAGTCTCTGCCCTAGAAAGTCAGTCTCTAAGGTATCAAAATTCTAAGCTCTAAGATACTCACTCTACACTTGTGCACTAAGGAGAACTGATACCAAATTATTCGGAGGGCTATTTTGAGCATAAGTTATATTCGTAGACCATTGTAAAATTGCCAAAGTTTTGAAACAAAGCCTCTTTGAAAAATGAAATCCATATCCAACTTCTGTGCATTCATATCTACAGTGAGCATACATAAATACACAGTCTGATCATAAACAAGGAGACAATGAGCCAACTTGTGGAGCCTCCTCTCTTAAACACTAAAAGAATATTAGTCTTGAAGGAAGAAGTCTTCAAACAGTAAATATGTCATGCACCAAATCATGGAAGAATCCTTGAAGATTTCATCAAGATCAGGTAAGCATTGTTTCTATTTTCATACATATAACATTATGTCTTCAACTTGCAATAGGATAAATAAGCTCAATGGAGTATCAAACAAAGGTATGTATGTCTTAAGGTATGTATAACCTGCTCATTTGCTAAGTTTGATATCTTAAGGTTAGTTGATTGTATGATTAAAATATTGCTAATGTCTAAGATAAAACTCACTCTCATTCAATTGGTCTCCATATAAAAAATGTTTAGGATTTGTAAATAGTCCAAGATATATATCAATCATTGAGGTAATGAAAATCCTAATCACCATGCTAGTGTACTTATATATTTTGATTATTCTTGTCAAGAAATATTGTAGGTATATATTAAGAATGGTAATGAAGATGATATCATATTTCAAAGGAAGCCACTCATTAAGGAAAACTTGTCAGGTTTGTAAAAGGAGTAACTCAAGGTATGTATAAATATTTATTGTAAATCTTCTTCATATTACAAGGAGCAGTCATTTTGAAATTTATTATATATTACTAACTCTTTCATGTCTAGGATTTTGAATCTTAAAGATTCATGTTAGGGTGATTAATCATTAGATTGAAACTACCCTCGTTATAATGTCTCTTATCATTTAACCATTTTTTGAAACCCTAACCTTTAGGGTTCACAATAAAACCCTAACCTCTTGATGCTAAGGGTATGTTGAAGTTAATATTAAAACCCTAGTCTACTTAAGGGTTATTGATAAAGTCTAGAACATATGATGAAATCCTATTCTTTTGATGTTTAGGTTTTTGGTAATGTTGTGGTAAAAACCCTAATCCTTTAGGGTTTGTTGTTAATATCTAGGTTATAAAATGAAATCTTAGATCCTTAGGTTTTAGTGAATTAGGGTTTATGAAAAAAAAAAGCCCTTGTAATAACTAAAGATCTTGGGAATGAAACCCTAGCCTGGTAAAAAATGTTATATATCTAACTTCGATGTATTGATGTTTGTATCTTAGTAGATATTGATATGAGATGTTAGTGCATGAAAATGAAATCCTAGATAAGAATATGTGAGTATGCTAGCTTAATTATTGATTAATGAAATCTAGGGTTTGTAACAAAACCCTAGTAGAATCTATTATGAATTCTAGGAAATAATATTGAAGCCCTAGATGTATGGTTGGATTGATATGTTGATTGAGTTGCTTTAAGTCTTGATGATGGAGTCTAGGGTTCGTGACAAAACCCTAGCAGATTGTTGAAGTTTAGAATATCAAAGATGTGACCCTTGCTAAATATGAACCTAACTAGATTTAAGTATTTGATGTCTAAAAATTGAATGGTTTAATGCTTCCACTGTAATGACATGACTTTGATACAGTTAAATTCATGCTATATATTTGTATTTCATAGTACTTGCTATTAAATTTTTTCATGTACATAATCTTCAAGATGTTGAAGATATTCATGATAATAATGATGAACATGATGAAGGAAGCTATAAGAATGATGATGATCAAGATAACCTTGATGCCATAAATCCGTTAGATAACTTTTGAGGTCTAAAATGGGCCTCCTAAGGAATATTATAAATAATAAAATAAGATTAGATTACATCATCAAATTTTAGTGGGAATAAAATAAGCTACTTTTTCAACTCATATTTTCAACTTATCTCCTGGTTGAACTCAAATTTTGAATGGAAGCACTAATTGGATGCATAATTTAATTCCTCATCCAAGGAGTACCCATGTTGCATACTTTCGATGATTCATGCTACACAAAAAATGAGAAACACATGAAAAGACATGATTGCAATCACGTTTTTTCATGTATTTCTAATTTTTCATGTCGAATGAACCATCAAAAGTATGCAACATGGGTACTCCTTGGATGAGGAATTAAATTTTGCATCCAAACAATGCTCCCTATCAAAGAGTAAAACCATAGGGAGATAAGTCGAAAATATGGGATGAAAAATTAGGTTTTTTTTTTTTTTTGTTACCATTTTACTCCAAAAATGGTGAATCATTCGCATGGTTGACCTCATCATATTGGTTCTTATAAATTTTATTTTGGTTGTACATTTTTTTTTTGAGCCCCATTTTAGACCTCAAAATTTCTCTAACGCTTAAAGAATGTTGAAGACTGTAACTAGTGTCAGCCTTCATAACTATATTTAATGAAAATAAAGAAAATAAACTTTATTATAAAGAAACAGACTTATTAAAGCATGGGTTTCATGCTTGGGTCAATGATTTTTAAGTCAAAGCCTCCATTAAAGGCTCATAGGTTTTGTCTTGAGTCAATAGAGTCATTGTCATTTTTATTAGACTCTTCTTTCGATTTTGTATCATGTAAAGAGAATTATTTTTGAGTCAAATGTGTCAATTGTCACCTCCACATCAAGTCGGCCCTTTCTTCATGAAGTCAGCCTGAATTAGGGCTATTCGACCCAGTAGAAAGACTATATATAAAGGCAGCTTGACTCATTTGAAGGGCACAGTCAATAAGTTCTATCTACAAGAGAAAGAGGTGGAAAAGAAGAACGAAGTTGCAGGAGAGGAAGAAGTTGGGAAGACTAAAATCGAGTTCTTGGGTATCTCTCTCTCACACATGCGAAGTTTCTGGATTGAAGTTGGATAATGAAGTTTTTGAATTAGTTGCAGGTTTGAAATTCTGATGTTGGGGGTTCAAATTCTAGATTGAAGTTGCATTTGATCAGATGACACATGGAAACTTTGACAAAGATCATTTACTAAAAGGAATGGTTGACTTGGTGATTGGAGGAAGATTTTTCTAGGTCTAAAAGGTCTTGGATTGTCTCATCTTGATTTACTAGTGGAAGAGTTGGACTGGGTTTTCCACAAGATAGGGGTTTTCGACTAGATAGGGGTTTTCCCTTGGCTAAGCGTCTATATCTTGTGTCCCTTGTTGTTCTTCTTTGTTTGGAATTTGTCTTGATGAAAGGAACATAATGAATTTTAAGAAGAACTAATAAGAAGAAAAGAGAAATCACAAGAAAATGTCAAAGTCTAAGAGAAATCTACCTAAAGGACCTAATCTATATAATGCCCTAGATCTCTCAACAAGGAAAATCATGGGTTCCTTAATGATGCAGAGGGGTCAATATGAGGGGCCCTAGGAACCAGGGTGATGACCATGATGATAAGGGTAGAGCTCATGATGGATTTTGCCCACATGCTAAATTAGTATGTCCCAACCATCTTTTGCATTTTATGGTGCATTTCTAGTTGAGAGTGGTCAAATTATGCTTTTAACTTTATTTTTAGCTGCATCAACCTCTAGGGCATCATTCTAGGCTCGACCCAAAGTGTAGAAAATGAGAGGGGTTGTTAACTCCTTGTGGACCCAATGGAAAAATGTGGACCTAAATGGGAAACATGTGAAAAGGGGTGATAGTGAGGGGAGGGGAGTGATGAATGTGGTGTTAAGAAGCGGGACTACGCAACGAAAATTAGGATTTCCTATGTAGTGGCACTCCTAAAGCTAGAAACTAGTAAAGGAGATCCCACGGGACTAAGATACAAGGTTAACCACCAAATTGGACAAGGGGGAAAGAGTAAAATCCAAGCCCATTGTTTTCGTTGAATCCCCCCACTAATCCATGTCTAGAGGTGTCCATGATAAGTAAGAAAAAATGCCCAACTACATAATGAAATCCACACCTTTGGGGTTGGAAGACCCACCTTCAAACATGTGATCATAACAAATGGGTGAGGAATCGTAATGGATGGCTTAGGTGGTGGAGATGGTGGCACATCGAGATATCTGGTGGTTGCAAGGGGTTGTTGGTTGCTAACTGTGGACCATCTAGGAGAAAAATTTCTCTTATGGGTGTCACCCACAGGTGGTAGGTAACATTTGGTTCCAGCTGGGACATGGTCCCTTAGTAGAGTGCACGAACATACTCGAACGGGGAGGTCATGAGAACACCAACAATCTCTTGGGACCATACACCTGTTACTTTCACATAAAAGACTAGGCACATGGGGCAACATGTTTTTGTGGTATCTTATGATCACTCATGCTTAACATTAGGCCATAAAACCAACAAGAAATAAAATTTATTCTAAATGGAATTTAATCTAAATGCAGCTAATCTAGCATGATAAAAGAATATGATGTTAGTTCTAATGCGACAATGAACATGCAATGCATCCTACTTTAACATGCATGATATAATGTCAAGCATCCAAGAAAGGGGTGATACGAATTAACTTGATCAGTTGTGGCCAAAGTTCGTCACACGTTTAGCAATGTAATAATAATCCTCACCGACCTCCCCATGAATCTTGATAAGAATGGGATTTTTTTCAACCAACACAACGTCCCCAAACTTGAACTCCCTTTTAGGCATCCATTCCTTGTTTTTCTTTTTATTTGGCCTTTTAAGGATGAAAACTTCTTGAGAGGGAAGGATAGGGCGTGGTTTCTCAACCTTAGGGATCTTGTAATATGGAATTGGGTCTGATTTTACCACATGAGTCGGGTATAAAGGTTCTCTATAGATGATGAAAGGGGTTCCATCAGATTGTGGAATGGTGACATATGATAGATCCATTTAAAGTTGACCACCTATGGAAGCACCTCATTTCCTAGACAATAACATGCCCCATATATCAGGTATATCTACAACATCCATTAGTAGTGATATGTCAGGATTCATAGATAAAGACGCCTTGAAATCCTTAATAAGGCCTTCTACTCTATCGGGCTTGGAGTTGAAACCTATACACTTTCGTAGATCCTCAAAATGCTAAGATTCAATTTCTTCATGACTTTTATTGGCATGATGTTTGCAAAAGCCCCTGAATCAAACATACAATTATGCATTAGGAGGTTATTAATAGTTAAGGCGAGTAATAATGGCTCGTGCCCTAGGTTAGTATTTAGAGAGATGTATGTTTTGCAATGTTATGGATGTGTCCTCTTCTTCAAACCCTAAAGTTTTCTTGGCTTGCCATTGTTGACATGGGAGTTTCACAAGCTCTTTTAATCGAACTAACATAGTCATTTGTTCTATGGAAGTGCCTACATCAATATCAAGATCAACCTCCTTACCTTTAGTTTTTTTTCTTAGGTTCCCTTTTGGGAGGATCCTTTTGGCTTTTGTTCTTTTTAGGAGGATCCTTCTTTGAGGGCTCTTTAGGAGGAGGTTCTTTGGAAGGAGTTTGCTTAGGAGGAGATTTTTCCTCGTTAGGTTCCTTTGAGGTAGTGGGGGTATATTTTCTCTTTCGTGAATATTGGACCCCCTTAAATCTTCCACTATCATAAACATTTAGGATTGGCTCATCCTTTTCTTCTTTGAGAGCTACTTCACTAATCAAAGGATCATCATATGTGCCACCTAGCATAATGTTGAAGGCATGGGAATCTACAATATTAGCTTTCTCATCACTCTCCTCATCTTCACTCTCTTCTTCATCACTTTGCTCACCTTCAGAGGATGATTCTTGTTCCATAACATTAGTTGGGGCCAATGTGTTAGGAACTTGGGAATAGCTTGGCTTGCATTCATCATTAGTTTTCCTGGGAAAATGATTGTTTTTGGGTATGAATCTTTCCTTTTGAGCCTTTTCAAGGGTAGTGAACTTATTCATATAAAGCCTATCCCTAGAGTTCATTTCCTCATATAGCTTGTCAAGCTTCTTAAGGACCACCACAAGGGTTTCTTCATTTTGGTCATTGGGATTATTCTTCTTAGTCTCAACCTTGGATTTGGGATGCTCATCCACATCCATTTTGGAAATTCATTGGTTTTGCTCCACTTCCATAACAATCTCTTTGCCCTCAACAAGGGTCTTAGGTTTCTTATCTTTCAATGTGTATGTTAGATGACCACCTACAACCTTAATGAAGTTTTCAAGGATATTTGCATTAAGAAGCCTAAGGCTATCAAGGATGTCTCTAGTTACCTTGTCGAATTTTTGGATGAACTCTTTACTATCTTCTCTTCCCCTACTTATGTGGTAAAAATTTTCTATGTTGAAAGTCCCTTGGGCATCAAATGACCATCTCTTCATAAAAACATCTTCAAATTCATTAGAGTCCCATATACCACCTGAAGGGAGACTAAGATACCATTCCCTGATCTGTCCCTAAAAGGATAAAGAAAATAACATCATGATTTTGTTTTCGTAATCAATGAATCTAGGGGAGATCTTCCAATAGAAGTCATCAATGTGATCATGAGCAATTTTGGTGGCATCTCCTTTGAACTTGGGTGACCAATCATTATACTTATTGGGAAAAGGTTCATGATTGTCACCCAATTTCAAAGATCCAAAAACACTAGCCGAGTGCCTCTTACTTCTTGGGATTTTGGGTTGGTTTTGATTTTGGTTGGTATTGGATGTGGCCACCATATCAAGAATTTAATTTCGAACCTTTTCAAATTTGGGGAGAAGGTTAGTTGTAATAGGTGATGTAGTTCATTCTCCCCTTCTTGCAGCAGCCCTAGTTAAAGAAGGAATGTTGTCACCTTCAAGAAAACTAGGGGATTGGACAAGGAAAGGAGTCGCGATAAGAATGTTTGAAATGTCGTCAATGAATCAATTCCTCAATGATTCTCAAGGGAGGTAGACCTCCTTCCACCTCAACAACAACACCAACAATGTTATCGCTTAATATAGCAACAGTCGTATGAGGGGTTCCCAAGGGACTACTACTAGACCAAGTGACAATAATGGGACAAGGAACCACTGTCACCTCATTCGATGTCCCCTAATATTTACAGACTTTCACCGATGGGAGGAGTCCCGATATGGAGGAAATTACTTGAATGATAGGATCAATGGAAATGTATATTGTGATTTCCTAGGCCCATTCAAGGGAGACACTCACTTAATGGTTCAAATACTTAGAAAATTTGAAAGGCTCCCTAAGAAAGACCTATGAAGGATGACCTTGGGATTAGGAATATTCAAAAATGATGAGTGCCTAAGATCAAGACTTCCAAAATCCCTCACTTGTGATTAATTGGTTTATACTAGGATTTAAAGTGAGGTAAGGATAGCTCATTCAATGGAAAGATTCAATTAAAGTGTAAGCTTTAGGAAAAGATAGGGTGACTTTCCACGAAAAATCCCTTTAGAGAAATATTATAAGAGACCATGGGTTGAAAGATATACCATGGTAAAGGCTCATCCAATGATCACCTATAGTTAAAAGAAAAGGTTTTGAATGATGAACTACAAAGTGCAAATCTTACAGAAATCCTCAAGTCAAAATAGCTTCAAGGGTTCCCTCTTGGTGTGATAATTAGGGCATCGATTTAATTGAAATTCCACCATCAGAATTCATTCAAAACTGGAGGATTCCTAGAGGATACATAAATGAAGAAACTTGTACAGGCGGAATCTTAAAATTCCTCCTCCCTAAAATTTCGTACTAAGCCCTAGAAAATCTCCTTATCCTTAGGGGACAAAGGAAAGAGGAAGAAAAAAGGTGAAATAATGATAGTTAATTAAGTTTAATGTGATCACCAAGGATCTAGGACCAATTCCTAACTGTGGGGAAGATTGGAGTCAAAATGATCAACATTTAGGAACTTCGCTCTTCAAGGAGGCCTAAAGTAGTAGTTGCGCTCTCTGTGGATGTAGCTTCACAAAAACTTTAGAATTTTATACTTCAATATGCAATATTTGATGGAGTTTCAAGGTAAAAGGTTCACAACCTACCCCTAGGAAAATTCTTTCTTCTCGCCAAGATAAATAACATATGCAATGAGCCAAGATTACAAGTGTTTCATAAATTCACATTAATTTTTCAGGGCACAAGTAAAATCATGACATAGCATTCCATACATTAGACATGAACCATTATGAAATTCGTCTGAAAATATCAGTTGCATGACAAAAAGAGTATATCCATCCATAAAATTTCCAAATGGAAGCTCCAAGAGAGATAACGAAAATATTCAACACATCAAAATGCATTTAATCGTCCAAATCATTCCACAAATTGCAGGTCTGAAATCTTTAGAAAGATATATCCCAAATCCAAGTGATGATGAATGAGAGAGGATGCCTCTCTTATATTTATGTGATCCTCCAAGGGATTCAAATGGCCTAATTATGCCTAATAATGTCCCTATAATAAAAATAATGTGCAAAATAACATCCTTTTAGTGACAAGCCCACTAAATAACTCCATAATAAGACTAATTAGCTTGTCAAGAGAGCGAAAATGATAGAAAGATAACTAGAAGGGTCGTTGGAAAGCAAAATGAAGTCCCTCATGTGCCAAGATGAGTAGGAGTGATCCAATACCAATGACGAAGGGGGTGGCCCCTTGATCTCCAAGCAAATGACTTGTGGTTCTCCCAAGTGGTTGCGGGGGCACAAAAGCATCCTCATGGGTCTCCAACTGAATCGAACAAGTGTGTATCCCATTTGCAGGGGCTAGAACAATGATGCAACCCTCCCTTGTCTCCCATGGTGAGACAAAACATCTTTTGGGCCCTGGATCAACTAACAAGTGTGTGGTGCAAGTGTAGCTAGTTGGGCAAGGTGGTCGAGGTGCATCATCATCATCAAATAAGTATGACACAAGTGAGTGATGAATGGTGTTGAAGGATCCCATGCATGGCTATCTGCTCTATGTTATAGCGGAGACCAATGGTTCTCAACGCATGACCTACAAATGCCAATATGACCCTCTAGAGGGCTTGGACCTCATATAGGGAGACCAAACCCCAAGATGAAGACTCATCTACAATCTTGTATAAAATCCAGTGGGTCTCCTCATCTTCAAGTAAAACAATTCATTAGTGCAATTGAGAAAATGATCTTACAAATAATGGAACCAAGTGGGCACTTCATAGTGGCATGTCCTTCCATAATGGGCCTTAGAGCATACAGGTGTCTCCAAGTTTAGGAAAGAAGTTAATCAATGACCCTATTAAGTGGTTTCAACCTCTAAGGGAGTGACAGGTCCATGGTACATCCGTCATATGGTAGGTGTCATGTGATATGATGATGGAATAGTGTGGGGCATCAAGGGAAGGCTCCAAGCGACATGCCATAGTACAAGGGTAGCTAAGATAAGGGAAGCTTGTTAAAATATGCAATTGTGGTCAAATTCCACCTTGGTTAGCTCATATGATGGAGATGATGATTACATTGAATTCCTCTTTTCAAGAGGACCAAAATCAACCTAAATATCACCTCGTTTTGGATAAACAGAAGTTGGGTTTTGAATTTATGTACCCTCACATGCACATTTGGACAGGCCAGCCTCGACATCAAATGGACATTGTTGGACACCCATGGAAGCCTATAAATACAAGTGACCTAGAGCTCATTTGGACATCACCAACCAAGCATCTTCTTCTCTTCTCATCGATTGGTTTGCGCAGGTCTAAGGCAAGGTTAACAAAAGAAGTTTGCAAAGGTCCAAGATTACAAGGTCAGAGGCTCACCACTGATCTAGGGTTTTTGGGCTATAGTCGCAGGCTTGACACAGAGCATTTTCGGCTATAGTAGTTGGAACATAGGCATCAAGGGAGCAACTGGGATCCTATAGTCGCTCTCACAACCCCTCCTGCATGCAACTAGGAGTTTGACTAAAGTTGACCACTGATCAAATTTATCTACA
This sequence comes from Pinus taeda, assembly GCA_000404065.3. Classification (NCBI taxonomy): domain Eukaryota; kingdom Viridiplantae; phylum Streptophyta; class Pinopsida; order Pinales; family Pinaceae; genus Pinus; species Pinus taeda. The sequence goes on from APFE030158699.1 coordinate 82,341, forward strand.
ACTGACTGAAGACTGGAGAAGTTGTCCCTGATACAATCTGACACTGGAAACTTGTTTTTGAATGTTATTGGGTTGTATTTTTTATGATATTTTATTGAGCTCATTGTACTCTCTGCTGAACATTTTATGACAATCTAATAGAAGAAGAATTTCAAATGATTTTCCCCCCTAGTGGGGTTTTTCCCTAGTTGTTGACCAAATCTGGTGTCTCTTGTTGATGTGTTGATTGTCTCCTTTGTCACTGCATTTATTGTTCTATCTTCAATTACTATTGATGAATGGAAAGAATAATTGTAATTGGAAACATTACTAATTGAAGTGTGGAATTGGGCTAAAGTAATTGATACAACATAGAACAATCTGAAAATTAACATGGTATCAGTGCTAAGGTGGTGGACAAGCCCAAAAGGAGACAAGCTTTGAAGTGATCATCTTTAGAAAGGTGAAAGAGTCAATCTAGTCAGAGTCAAGATGATTTCCTTCTTCAAGAGTGATATGAAATTGGGTGACTCATCCAATTTTTCTACATGGAAAGTTAGGTTGGAGATCATAACTAATAACAATGATGTTTTGGACTACATTCAAGGAAAAGTACCCAAGCCTCTGGAGAACGCTTTCGCTGCTGTGAAAAACAAGCATAAGAAAGGTGAGTTAAAATCAAAGCAAATTATAGTTGATGGTTTACAATATAATTTATTTGCATGTGTTGGAAACTAGAGAAGTTCTAAAGACATGTATGATAAGCTAATTGGCATGTATGAGGTCAACAATTTGAATGAAATCATCTCCTTGAAATATCAACTCAAAGACACCAAGATGAACAAAGGAGATTCTGTGCAATCCTACATAATGAGGATCTCTTGTCTTAAGGATCAATTGCAAAGAGTTGGAGAATCTATTTATGACAGGGAATTGGTGATCATCACTCTAAGAGGTCTCCCTCCTATTTGGGAAACCTTCATTACTGCCATAAGCAACAACAATGTCCTCCCATCATTTGATGAAATTGTTGGAAAGCTCACTCAACAAGAGTGAAGGATGATATCAAGAGGAAGGATTCAAAAGCATGAAGGAGAGCCCACTACATTCATCGCTCATGATAAAAATAAGAAGGAAGGGAAAGGAGATCCATCAAATTCAAGAAAGCCTCCACCTCGAAATCGAAGTAGAAGAAAGGAATATGTGAACATCGAATGCTACAATTGTCATAAGAAAGGCCACTATGCTTGAGAGCACCCTAAGAAGAATAATGGACCACACTACAATACTAGAAGAAACAACAACAATTTCAATGATCAAAGAAGAAGAGATGACCAAAGAAATCACTGTTATGGAAGAGATGAAAGAAGAAGAAGAGATGCTCCAAGTGACCATGAAGAAGATCGTTGTCCTTAAAAGAAGTCAAAAATTCTCTAGGTATGAAAGTAATGTTGCAAATCAATCTGAATATATCCTTATTCCTTCCCTTACTAGTTCATCTCCTCTGGATTCATGGGATAGTTGGTTGGTTGATAGTGGGGCCACTCATCACTTCTCTGGTTATAAGGAATATCTCTCGAATTTGGTATAGAGGGAGTCAAATTTAAAGATCATTCTTGGAGACAACTCCACTCATCCCGTTAAAGGGTTTGGGTCAGTCAAATTTCATTTGAATTCTGGGGAATCTATTTTGCTACATGATGTGATATATGTGCCTGCGTCGAAGAAGAATTTGGTATCAATATCCACTTTGGAAGAAAAAGGGATGAGGGTTGCCTTCATCAAGGGAAAAGTTGTTTCTTAGCATGTTGGATCAAATATGAGAAATGTTTTCACATTGGGATCGAGATATGAAGGACTCTACAGGGTCACTGGGAGACCACTACTAGCATTGGTTCATCACACTAATCATCTAAATGAATTATGGCACTGAAGGTTGGCTAATCTACATTATGATGCTCTTCTGAAATTGGAGAAATTAGTCTCAGGGATTCCAAAGGTCCAAGATCAACATGATGGAGTATGTCCATAATGTGCTAGTGGAAAGATGACAAGGGGAGCATTCCCCTCTAGCGAGAACAAGACCACTGACATCCTCCATCTCATTCATTCTGACATATGTGGTCCGATGAACATGCACTCTATTAGTGGTTATCTCTACTACATCACATTCATTGATGACTATTCAAGGAAGACATGGATATGTTATTTGAAGCATAAGGATGAATCCTTCGAAACATTCAAGGAGTTCAAAGCATTGGTTGAAAATCAAGCAGGGAAGAAGATCAAAATATTCAGGTCCAATAATGATGGAGAATACATGTCAAATGAGTTCATTGACTTTTGCAAAAGGTATCAAGAAGGAACCAATTGTGCCATATACTCTCAAACAAAATGGTCTAGCTGAAAGGAAGAATAGGCCTATAGTAGAAGCTACCTGAGCAATGCTCCATGATCCAAAGTTGCCTAAGTTCCTTGGGGTCGAAGCTTCACATGTTGTCGTATATGTTCAAAACAGGGTCCCTCATCACGCTTTGGAAAACAAGACCCTCGAAGAAGTATTTACAGGTGTCAAGACCGGTATTGGTCATATCAAGCAATAAATTGAAAGCTACAACAAGAAAAGGTACGTTTGTTGGATATTGTGAAAATTCTAAAGCATTTAGAATATATATTCCTCGTCAAATTAAGGTTGAAAATAACAGGGATGTTACATTCGAGGAAGATGTCACCCTTGGAAAAGCAAGGGACCTTCCTCTGCCTCCTCCTCCTAAGAAGAATGACGTTATGGATGGTCCTTTCATGCCTGAGTCTGAGACTATTAAAATTGACAACTAGGGAAAAACTCCATGTGGGTCAGCTTATTTATAGCAGCTAATATTTTTATTGGATCCCTCTCATCGAGAGGTGTAGGATTGATCCAAAGATCATTTGATTCCGATAATTATTTATGGATATATGAATTTAGTTTGATTATGGATTTATTATCTAGCCGACCAGCAACTTATGTAGGCTCAAGAAGCCCAAACGTCATGTCTATTCAAACATCCACGTTTTTAGTATAAATAGGAGACTTTAAGTCATTCTACACACTCACTCTCTTGTGATCTCTCTTCATCCTGTTTTGGGTTTGATGGAGAAAAGATCCAAAAGAAGTGCCCTAGTATCTACACTATCCTAATGAAGATGAAATGCTGGACATCTAGACGTAGGTCCTCATAAGCCGTATAAAGGTGACCATAATAAACCCTATCCACAGTAACAAAAGGAAGCACAACCACAGTTGAAAGGTGCCCTACCATAGGTCCTAATACACAGATCAGGGAAGACTTATGATGACATTAATACGCAGATTAGGGAAGACTTGTATGTTGTACATTGATATGCAGATCAGGGAGACTCATACGCAAGATAGTCAACATGATGAATCATATACAAAATGCCGCAGTCATAAGGAACAACTGAATAGTGTAGGCTTGTTCATGGTGAGACCTATACACTATGCATGGAATTCATTATGGAACACAGATATATACAATAAGTGACGCAATCAGAGCAAGGTAACGTAGATATATGTTGGATAGTGGAGGCAATGAATACACGCTGGGAAATCAAGGAAATGAATACACGTTGAGCAGAGAATCGATACAGTGGACCTTATCCACATTATCTATACGTTGTTCAATAAAGACCTTACCACGTAGTCTTTACACATTGAGCAAATAATCGATACACTGTTCTATGATGGAAACTCATATGCTGTTATGTATATGTAGAAAACTCAACCCTGTTATGTATACTCATGTCATGTATACAACACAGTCATGGAAATACAGTGCTATGTATATGCGGAGACTGATATATAAGCATCCGCTGCAAATGAACATATATACGCATATGGCAATATGAGCAGCATGATGCATATGAGTAGTATGAGCAGCATGATGCATGATGTATGAGATCATGAGCATCATGGTAAATGTAATCATGTGCATGGGCAGCACAATGATGCATGGAGCATGGACAACATCATAGTAAATGTAATCATGAGCATGGGAAACTTGATGGTGGATGAGACCATGGAAAGATGCAGCATGATGAGTAGCATAACGATGAGAGTAGCTCAGTCATCTATATCCAACATTGTGATGGAGCAGCATGGCGCTACATGGTAAGGTGTGGAAAATGGACGAGGTGCAGCACTACGATAGGTGAAGCCATCACCTTGGAGATTCAGTTGAAGAAGAATGTCTTCAACTGATCTCATCGCTATACGAAATGATCTATGCTAAATCTAGATAAGTCAAAGTGTTGACTTCTATTGTAAATCATAGAACATACCATAACTTAACATGGTATCAGCGCTGAGGTGAAGACAATGCCCAAGCAAGAGTTAAAGAGAAATCACCGAAGATAGTTGGGACAAGACAAAAGGATCAATGGGTTCTTCACAATTCACTTAGGGTGAAGTCGAAGCAGAGAATATTATTAGAATGGCGCAATGGAACTTTTGATGGCCTACCTAAAGATCACTTCATTGGGAAGTTTGGATCTAAGGGTGGAAGGAGAGGCAGATGTCTTGGTTATAAGTTTGGCCCTTATGTGAAGGAGTGTCTGAATGGCAAAGATGTAGGTCATCAACGACACGGCCGACTCTTCAAGGAAGAAAGGACCCCTAGGAATGGAAGTTGAAAGTTTTAAGGTGGCATTCGTCGATGGAAATGTACATGTTTGAAAATAGAATTTCCAAAGATGTTTTTGAGTTCAGGGTTGTATTAAGTTACAGGAAGTCCATTGGGGACCATTTCCATTGACACATAGCACCAAAGGTCTATGAGTCTAATAGTGACAGGGATGCCTGAATTCAAAAGGAGCATGAAGGCACATGCCTGAAATGTACCGAAGGAAAATTGTATAAGGGGACCATTCCCCTCATGCCATAGGTCCACAAATTTTGAACAACCCGAGGAGTTTGAGATTCATGATCGGGAATCTCACATATGCAGGTGGAAGAAACTATGACAAGAAATCCCTCTATGACTTGAAGCTAAACACCCCGGCCATAGTATGAGAGGATCGATAAGTTGTCTAATAAAGCTGATATTCACTAGGAGTGAAATGGATCCAAACCATCCGAAGGTTGTGGGTGATAGACCTCTCATACCAGCACCTTATGGGGACAACCTATGCAGACTCTCTCACTTACAGAAGTAAGAGGGAGTTGGATTCCAGATGTGAAATGATAAACTGTAAGCCTGTGATTACCTCAAGGAAGTTATACAGTAGTGATGTCTGACCAGATTTGGGAAAGTTCTTGGTGAACTTTCGTCTGGACATATGTTTTGTAGTTAGCATGGGAAGCTCATACTTGGTTGAGCCTCACTAGATTGGTGCCAAGAATCTTCTGAGATGTCTTAAGGGCACAATCTCTCATGGATTGAGATACACTGCCGGAAATATGAAACTGCATGATTACTCGAATGTAATCAAATGTTGATTGGGCAGGTAATGTGGAGGATCACTGTATTACTTCTTAGTGTTGTTCCTCTTTGGATTTTGCCTCTAAGCAGGAAGCAAAAGTCGGGACCACCGAGATCAGATACATATCTACAAGTATGATCTCGTATGAAGCTACCTGGTTGGGGAAGCTCTTCAGTGAGTTGTTTGTACACATGATGAATACCACTAAGATTCTCTGTATCAACCAAAGGTGGGATTCGATTATTGAGGAATCCCATATTCGACGATTTCTCCAGCAAATAGACATCAGATACTACCTTATCTAGTACATGGTAAGTCGATGAGCAAGGAGGCAAGGACAGGATTGATTAAGTTCTCCTGTCAAGGCATCCTACCCATGCAGTCTGGGACTAATGGGAAGTACCTCTCATTTGATCAATGAGCAGGGAAATGAGGATAGGGACCATAGTAGTACCGATGGATGCATCGTTGTATCTATCGTACTCCCTATGTTAGGATAACCTTCATTGATCTGGGATCAATGAGACTGGTCTAGAACCAGTGGTACACTCTCTGAGACTACGATATTGGTCTGGGACCAGTGGTAGGAGTTGTACCATACTATGACACTGACTTTGGGTCAGTTGAGACTGGTCTAGGACCAGTGGTACATACTTTGAGACTGACTTCATGCCAGTGTAGTACTGGTCTGGGAACAATGGGAGTAGTACATACTATGATGCTGACTTCAGTTTGGTTGAGACTAGTTTGGGACTAGTGGTACACTCTCTGAGACTGCGATACTAGTCTAGGACTAGTGGTAGGAGTTGTACCATACTATGACGCTGAATTCAAGTCGATTGAGACTGGTCTGGGACTAGTGGTACATACTTTGAGACTGACTTTGTGTCAGTGTAGTACTGGTCTGGGACCAGTAAGAGTGGTACATACTATCACACTGACTTCGGGTCGGCTGAGACTGGTTTGGGACTAGTGGTGCACTCCCTAAGACTGTGATACTGGTTTGGGACCAGTGGTAGGAGTTGTACCATACTATGATGCTAACTTCGATTCAGTTGAGACTGGTCTAGGACTAGTGGTACATACTCTAAGACTGACTTCGTGTCAGTGCAGTATTGGTCTAGGACTAGTGAGAGTGGTGCATACTATGACGCTGACTTCGGGTCGGATGAGACTAGTCTAGGACCAGTGGTACACTCTCTGAGACTGTGATATTGGTCTGGGACCAGTGGTATGCACTCTGAGACTGACTTCGAGTCAATGGAGAATGGTATGAGACATTCTCGATCAATTCTTCTTCTTTACAGTTCAGTAGAGCATAGAAGAGCCAACAAAGCTGAACAGAGCCAACAGAGATGAGCAGAGCTAAGCAGAGCCAGCTGGGGCAGCAGAGTTGAGCAGAGTAGAGTAGTGCCAACAAAGTTGAATAGAGCTAGCAAAGATGAGCAGAACTAAGCAAAGCCAGCTAAGGAAGCAGAGTTGAGAAGAGTAGAGGAGAGCCAGCAGAACTGAGCAGAGAAGAGCAGAGCCAGCTAAGACAGTAGAGCTGAGGAGAGCAGAGCAAGTAGAGCTAGGCAAAGCAGTGTAGGGAACTAATGGTAGAGATAGTACAATCAGACTTATGGATCAACGGATGGAGTTCTCCCTAATTGAGAGGGAGTGTTAAAATTGGCAACTAGGGCCAAACTACATGTGGGTCAGCTTATTTATAGTAGCTGATATTTTTATTGGAACCCTCTCATCGAGAGGTGTAGGATTGATCCAAAGATCATCCAGTTCTGATAAGTATTTATGGATATATGAATTTATTATCTAGCCGACCACCAACTTCTGTAGGCTCAAGAAGCCCAAACGTCGTGTCTATTCAAACATCCACGTTTTTAGTATAAATAGAAGGAGACTTTAAGTCATTCTACAGACTCACTCTCTTGTGATCTCTCTTCACCCTGTTTTGGGTTTGATGGAGAAAAGATCGAAAAGAAGTTCCCTAGTATCTACGCTATCCTAATGAAGATGAAATGCTGGACATCTAGATACAAGCCCTCATATGTCGTATAAAGGTGACCATAATAAACCCTAGCCACAGTAACAAAAGGAAGCAAAGCCACAGTTGAAAGGTGCCCTACCATAGGTCCTAATACACAGATTAGGGAAGACTTATGAGTTATACCCAGGCGCTCAGCTCCTTCTATCAAATAATCTTTCATTCATTTCTATCTTTCTGATTTGTCCTGATGATGGACCCCTTTGGGGTTTGAAATGTCGGCAGAATGAAGTTGAAACTGTGGATAATCCGGAACATGAAGCTACAATTAATAAACAGATCAAGGAAGACTTGTACGTTGTACATTGATACACAGATCAGGGAGACTCATATGCAAGATAGTCAATGTGTTGAATCATATACAAATGCCACAGTCATAAGGAAGAACTGAGTAGCGTAGGCCTGTTCATGGTGAGACCTATATGCTATGCATGGAATTCATTATGGAACGCAGATATATACAATACGTGACACAGTCAAAGCAAGGTAATGTAGATACATGCTAGGTAGTGGAGGCAATGAATACACGCTGGCAGTCAAGGTTATATTCACGCTGTTCATTACGGATCATATACGCAAGAAATGATATAAAATGCAGGCAATGAATACACGCTGGGAAATCAAGGAAATGAATACACGTTGAGTAGAAAATTGATATGCTGGGCCTTATCCACATTATCTATATGTTTTTCAATAAAGACCTTACCACGCAGTCTCTACACGTTGAGAAAACAATCGATACACTGTTTCTATGATGGAAACTCATACGCTGTTATGTATATGTAGAAAACTCAACGTTGTTATGTATACGCATGTCATGTATACAATACAGTCATGGCAATATAGTGCTATGTATATGTGGAGACTAATATATAAGCATCCGCTACAAATGAACATATATACGCATATGGCAGTATGAGCAGCATGATGCATATGGGTAGAATGAGCAGCATGATGCATGATGTATGAGATCATGAGCATCATGGTAAATGTAATCATGTGCATGGGCAGCACAATGATGCATGGAGCATGGACAACATCATAGTAAATGTAATCATGAGCATGGGCAACTTGATGGTGGATGAGACCATGGAAAGATGTAGCATGATGAGCAGCATAAAGATGAGAGCAACTCAGTCATCTAGATCCAGCATTGTGATGGAGCAGCATGGTGCTACATGGTAAGGTGTGGCAAATGGATGAGGTGCAACACTACGATAGGTGAAGCAATCACCTTGGAGATTCAATTGAATAAGAATGTCCTCAACTGATCTCATCGTTAAACGAAATTATCTATGCTAAATATAGATAAGTCAAAGTGTTGACTTCTGTCGTAAATCATAGAACATACCATAACTTAACAGAGACTGATATTGTTGATGATCCCATGGAGCTTATGGATCCCTTAGATCCTCCTCCAAGTCATTAGGGGAATTTTGATGTCTAAAATGGGCCTCCTAAGAAAAATGTACAACCACAATAAAATTTACGAGAATCAATAGGATTCAAGATGATGATGTCAACTATGTGGATGATTCACCATTTTTGGAGTAAAAAAATAAAAATATTATAAAATAATAGAACTATATTTTCAACTCGTATTTTCAACTTATCTCCCTGAGTTTTTACTCAAATTTCGAGTTGGAGTACTTGTTGGATGCAAAATTTAATTCCTCATCCAAAGTGTACTCATGTTGCATACTTTTGATGGGCCTTGCTACACGAAAAATGAGAAATACATGAAAAACGTGATTGCAATTATGGTTATCATGTATTTCTCATTTTTCGTGTAGCAGGGTCCATCAAAAGTATGCAACATGTATACTGCTTGGATAAGGAATCATATTTAGCATCCAATGAGTGTTGTCACTCGAAATTCGAGTAAACCCATAGGGAGAAGAGTTGAAAATACAAGTCGAAAAAAAAGTTTTTATTTTTCCGTCTAAAATTTGATGATGTAATCTAATCTTATTTTATTATTTCCACTATTATTTTATAATATCCTTAGGAGGCCCATTTTAGACCTCAAAATTCCCCTAATGGATCCTCCTACTAGTAAGAGAACACTTTCGCTACGTGACACTCTACAAGATTCTAAGAAACATGTTCTCGTTAGAAGATCATTTAGAGAAAGTAAACAACCATGCAGGTAGCAAAGATATGTTGCAGCCATGAGTACTATGATTCAAGCCAAACCTTCCACATTTGAAGAAGCCGTAAAAAAACAAGTTTGGAAAGATGTTATGGCCAAAGGATATCAATCAATTATGAAGAATGAAATATGGGATGTTGTGTCGAGACCGAAGGGGAAATCTATGGTAACTTCAAAGCAGCTATTCTAGATCAAGCATTGAGTTAATGGTAGCATTGAAAAATATAAGGCAAGGTTCATGGCTCGAGGATTCTCACAAAAATATGAAGAATATTATGACGATATATTTGCACCTATGGCTCGATATACAACCATTCGTTCAATAGTTTCCCTTGTTGCAAGTCAAGGATGGCCCTTCATCAGATGGACGTAAAGACAACATTCCTCCATGGCATGTTACAATAAGAAATGTATGTTGAGAAACCATGGGGATTTGAAGTAGAGGATCAAAAGACAAATGTTTGTACACTGAAGAAGGAATTGTATGGTTTAAAGCAAGCCCCAAGAGCATGGTATGCCTGCATAGACAGTTATTTGATGAAGCTAGGATTCACAAGAAGCAATGTCAATCCCAATCTCTACTTCAAGATAGTCCAAGGTATGCTGCTTATTTTGGTTTTATATGTTGATGATATATTCTTGACAGGTAGTCAACCTCCGATGATCGAGTGTAAGAGGGAGCTAGCCTCTGAATTTGAGATGAAGGACCTTGGACTCATGTACTACTTTCTAGGCATTGAGGTGTGGCAAAGGCCCGATGAGATCTTCCTTTCACAAGGAAAATATGTTGTGAAGCTATTGGAAAGATTTGGAATGACATAATGCAAGTCCCTACAAACATCGATGGAAATGAACTTCAAGAAGTTATGTGGAGAAGCTGCAAGACATGATTTGGCGAATCCAACTGAGTACAGACAGTTAATTGGGGCTCTGATGTTCATAGTGAACACCTATCCAGACATATGCTATGCAGTGAATACGTTGAGTAAATTCATGACCGAACCTCTCCATGCACATTGGGTTGCTGCCAAACACATTCTGAGATATTTGCAAGGATCAATCACAATTAGTTTTAGATATTCTACCGCAGATGTTCGACTTCATGGATACACTGATGCTGACTTAGTGGGAAATGTTATCAATAAGAAGTGTACATCTGGATGTTGTTTTCGTCTTGGATCTGCCATGATATCTTGAATGAGCAGGAAGCAGAAGTCCGTAGCATTGAGTATTGTTGAGGCAGAGTATATTTCCGCTAGCATGGCTAGCCGCAAAGCAATTTGGTTGAGGAAGCTCATTGGAGAGCTATTCGAGTATGTCCTAGACACTACAGTGATATATTGCGACAACAAGAGTGGAATTTGTTTGGCAGAGAATCTTGTATTCCATGAAAAGTCCAAGCACATAGAGATTTGGTATCACTTCATTCAAGACATGGTGCAAAGAGGAGCCGTTCGACTCCATCATATATCGACAGATGAG
>APFE030158709.1:24434-96414 GCA_000404065.3 Pinus taeda
TCTTCATCTGAAATTTTAATATCAATAGATGATAACTGACTTACCACAGTATTAAATGCATTCAGATGCTCTGTCACTAAGTCTCCATCTTTCATCCTCAGGTTATACAACTTTTTCCGCAGGAGCATTTTATTAGCCAGAGACTTAGATTGGTACAAAGTCCCTAACTTGTCCCACAAAGCTTTCACCGTAGCTTCCCCTGATACATTCAGCAATAATTAATCTGAGACACATAATTGTATTGTGCTCTTTGCCTTCCGATCCAACTTCTTCCATTCTTCATCGCTCACTCCCATTGGTTTAGTACCCGGATATACCGCGATCCACTGATATTTATCCACCAACAGATCCTCCATCTTGAGTTTCCACAACTCAAAACTCTAACCATTGAACTTCTCAATCTCTTTCTTTCCACTGCTCGCCATCTTCTTTCACCACCAGAATCGATCTTGCAGATCTCCCGCTGAACAGGGTCTACCACAGGCCCGAGCAAAACCCCTCAACAACAAAGGCGTCCCCTTGAAGCCAAAACAGCTCTGATACCAAATGTAGCTTTTAACCTCATACAGAAATTACCTGCATACCAATTCTAAATCACAGAAAAATAAAAATGCGAGAGCATAACACATAAAACACATATACACAGAGATTTCCACTGGATCCCAAAACCGGACTACCAGCTTGATTTTTCATTATGTTCCTTTCAATGTTACAATACATATTTATACATGCCGAAGCATCCAATACCATGGACCGAAAACCATCGTGTCCAAAACCATGGACCAAAAACCATCATGTCCAAAAAAAATGTGCGAAAATCATGCACAAAACCATAGGTGGGTCCGCCCATCCTAGAATAGGATCCAAAACCAAAATTTTCCGGGGCATTACCCCGAACCCCATAAAGTGGGGTTACAGGTACCCCTCAAACCCCCTGTTAACTATGTGGAAAGAATATAACACAACCCAACAGAAAATGGCCCCTGGTTTAGCCAAAAATCGTGTCGCGAATGAGTCACAATGGCACATCCAGATGGCACATTACACGCAACATCAGTCCTATTAGATTTCCTTTGAAAAAGCCCCGCTTTCAATATCTTTCGAAACAAAGAAATGTACAGGAAAACCCAAGTCCGGCCCTTAGGCTAGACTTGAAATATTATATGCCCAGATTCACAATTATCGGCAGGTTCGGCAGATCGAGGCGCACTATATATATAAGCTTTGGGACAAGGCCGATAGCAATGCATGATATAGCCCCGGATCCGAAACATATATGAAATGTAATTGATAACACCGTCGAGTTCGGTAGATCATGATACATATGTGCATAAGACCTAGGCTCCCGCCGATATGTGATATGCAATGGGGCTATGGACCCAAAACACATATATGTTAAGGTTCATAAATCCCTTCGGGTCCCTAATGTTACTCTTCCCTTTGGAAAACCCCAACTTCAATGTTTTTTCTGCAAACACAAGGATATAAGTGAAAAACCGATGTATCAGGCCATATGGTCGGACTTGAAAATTAATGCGCCCGGTTTTATAATCATCCGCAGGTCTAGATGGTTATGCCATGCCATATACATAGATTCTAGACCCCACTAATAGCGATGAGCAATGGGTCCCAGATCGAAAACATAATATACCTTTGTTAATATGGCCATTTAGTGATTTACAATGCGGTGGAGGACTTACTCGCATTGCTCTTATTCATTCACGATAAACCAACCTTCGCGCTTTGATCAAGGCAAAGTGCGATGAGAAAAAAGGGATTGATTCATGTATGCTTTGCGAAGCATTTCGACTATAAAGAGTTATGAAGGAAAATGAGGTGCGATAAAGTGTTTTGTGTGTTAAGTGCACGAACGGTCATAGTAAGGGTAGGGGCAATTATATATGCAAGTATATTTTGCTAAAGACACTTACGAGGATTGAGAAAGGTCTGATGAGGGAACGAGAGTGCAGGTTATAAATAAATCATGTTGCAGAGATATTTTTAAGGGGAGTTCTTGAGTATTAAGAATCGAAGGGTTAACCTAGCGTAGAGTTAGAGCTTCTGAGATGAAAGCAAATCATTTGGGGAAGTGAAAAATCTAGCTTCAAGGGGACCCATATAAAATTTGCTATCAGAGCATGTTTTAATAGGGTGGTAGTTGTGGCCACAATAGAATTATAGAAAGATATTCTTTTCATAGATTGGGATATTAGATTAAAGCAGGCTGAAGAAGCGATTTACAGAGCGAGAGACCTAGCAGTCTAAATTGCCAAAATTGTTACAGAAAGTCTAACAGATGCTATTATTATTACTGAGTGCATAGAAGAATACCTACCGTATACTCAAATACTCATAGAGTACTAGCATAACAAATCTAAGGAAAAAGAAGATAGCATCAATAAATTATCTAAGTTAAATCTTGAATATCATCAGCAGTTCTTGGTAAAGCGCTATGGTCAATGGTTAGTTCTTTGTAACCTTCTTAATACAACTTAACCTATGCTCCCACCTCTTTTAGATGCCTTTTCTGTAGGATAGATGTAGATCAAGCCAGATCATATCCCAGAATTGAAGCCGATGAAAACTATTTACAGGTTACGAGAACAAATGCGAGAGCAGTCAACTTCCCATCTTTAGTTTATTTTTAAAACTGAAGCTATTTTTGTCTTTTTGTTCCCTATTTTTTGAAATGTTTGTTTTAATATCCTCACCGAAATATGAATTTTCTATTTTGATAGTATAAAATTTATTTATAAATACCCTCTCATGTCTTTAGATAAGGGGTTCAAAATTCTTGTAAGAAGACTCAAAGAACTCGCACTTCTGTATTTCTTTAATAATTTTAATAGAAAGGATGGGCCAAAGACTGCCTTGTTCCATGAGCAGAGCACTGATATATGTGGTACTATTATCTTTATATTGATGTTATGCTTTATGTTTAAAATTTAGTCAAATTTTATTATTGTTTTATTATATGCAATATGACAACTCAATTAAGCATTGTTTCACTATTGAAAAGTGTATTAATTGTTATCTTTAGTTGTATGTATAAAATGGTATAATTTTATGAAATATGTGCTTAGCAACTAAAATGATTAACTGCTTCATAAATTTAATTATCTTTAATTTTTTTTAACTCTTTTAAATGTTTGATGATGTATTGCCTTTCGTTTATAAAGAATTCTTTATAAAATCGCATATGCAAAATCAGTTATATCCCAGGAATTAGATAGATAGATATAGAATTATTTATTTTCATTCGTATTTACTCTATCAAATCATTTTCACCCCATCTATATCACACCTCAAACTCCATCACATATTTGATTGGGAAATTGGTCCCTATATCCCCATTTGGAACTGTTGTCCCAAACAGAAAAGGAACAATATTCAAGTTCCCAACCGGATAGTTTCCCGATGTTGAGGCAAAGACATTCCAAGCCTTCAACAAGCCTCTACCCTTGATTTTGATTATTTTTACAATAGTGTCACTAGTTATCCATGTACATCCTTCACCACTCCTCTCATTCACAATGTACAACCAGGGTCATGAGTTCAAACTTTCCCTTTGCAACCAGCAACATTCTCTAGCCTTCTAGTTTTTCATTCCCTCAGAGATTACCTTCACTAATTTTTTTACGAGTTTGATAGGGGAAAACATTATAGAATATTCCTAACTTATCTTCCCCCTAAGTTTCCATATACATTCCCCCAAGGAAGTAAAAAATCTTATATAAAATAGTCATGTCAAGGGGAAAACTAGATCTAGAGATTCTATTACAGCACAAGAGCTTTGTTGGTTTGTGAGTCTATCCTTCTTAGAAGTTGATACTAGTTTCAAATATTTAGATGAGGACTTATTACTGAAGGTATACGACCATATTTATATCCATTTGATTAATTAATGAAAATATATTATTTCCCTTCTCTACATGCTATGTTTATCACGTTAATGTTCATATTTTATTCATGCTAATCTACCATCTACGGAAGGCACACTTTCCTTGTTTGGTTGTTCTTGTGTGTAAGAATTTCGGATCAGGATTATTAAAACATCCTTGGGAATAATAAGGTTCTCTACCTAAGGATTTAGATCCAACTTCCATCACCAACCTCCAAGGGTTTAGGTACGCTTCCTCAATCCATTTGTTTGAGATGTTATGCATCAAGATAATTGACATTAAGGGTTTCCATTGATATTTTCACACACGTTTTTCTGGTAAGTCTAGGCAACACTAACAGAGAAATAACTCGTAATTAATAGTTTTTTATCACAATAAAATTGGCAACTCCATTGGGGAGTTTACCTGAATTTTTCAATTGAACTCTCTTACATCGGGTGAGTAACTCTTTGATATTTTCTAGTATACCATTGCGCCAATTCAAGAGTGTATAGTATTGGTATCTTACTACTAGGTCCATATGAGCCTTGGTATATTATGATGCCTTGAGAAGAAAATAAATATCTTGAATTAATAATTACCTTAATGTGATGGTTGGGAAGATGAAGGGTTAAGGTGTGTTTTTAAAAATTAAAGAGAAAAGTAATTGATGAGATTTTGATTTTTTCCTTCTTGTTCTAAGAATTACTCCATTATTCTTCTCATCCACTCATTTTTTTCCTCTCTCTCTCAAAAAATTGAATTGGCATGAGAATTGGTGATAGCGCGTGTAACAATAAATGGATGTGTTCTAGTGATTTTTCCTTGGATTAGATGACTTTGAGAACTTGGAGGAATCATGTTTGTGTGTGACACAGAGAGCACTAAATAAGGGAGAATCGAGGGAATGTAGAGATCAGGGAAGGAATCCCTTATGTTTTGCATACATGAATTATCATTTGTGAATGTATATGAGCATGGTCAAGGAATCTAAACGTTGAACACTAATATTTTTTCTTGTGTGTGGAGGAGAGTGTCCTTCACTTTTTGTGTTAAAACTAGTCTAAAATTTCAGTGATAAATGCTTGAGTTTCTTTTTTCCCTCAAGCAACCAAGATCTGGCTCGAGGGTGGCCAACTATGAGGAATACTACAACATTGATGACCCTATGGTTGGTTGGAGAGTGAGTCACACTTATTTAGTTCCATAATACAAAATATTGAACTCAAGCTAAGTATCTGTTATGCATAATTATTTAATTTCCCTTTTCAACAAGTTTATATATACATGCATTAACCATTCAAAAAATGTATCATGGTTGTAGTTGTTATATTATTTGGTTGTATCTTTTTATATGTATTAAATTTTGTAATAGTGTTGGTTTAGGATGTTAGGCTTCCTAAATTCTTCTTTAGATAGGTCATGTTGGAATTTCTACTATAACTTTTTTAATGGGAGGTTCTAGAAGTTGAAACTTGGGCCATATAAGAAGAATGTTTGTTGATCCTTTGGTCCAAGTTTTAGATCATGGGTCACAACATTCTAGGAAATATGATTAGAGGAAGTTTGGTTTCCTAGATTAATATTCAAATAGGTCATGTTGGAATTTATGCTATAACTTTTCTTCTATGAGGTTCCAGAGGCTAAAACTTGGACCACAATGAGGGAAACTCCCACTAATCAGTTTTTCCAACTCTTAGATCTTGGCTCACAATATTTTAGGATGTATGATAAGAGGAATTCAATCTTCCTAGATGCTCCTAAAATCATGCATCACACATTCCATGTTTGAATTTTTGATGTCACTTTTCTTCTAGGAGGTTCCAGAAGATGAAACTTTGGCCATATTGAGAGGAAATCTTGTTGATCATATGTTTCAAATTTTAGATCTTGGGTTAGGATAGATTAGGATATATGATTACAGGAATTAAAGCTTCCTAGAGGCTCCTAAAATCATGCATTAGAATAGGTCATGTTGGTATTTCTACTGTAAATTTTCTTCTATGGTGTTCTAGAAGCTAAAACTTAGAACATAGTGATGGAAAGTCTCATTGATAATATGATCCAAATTTTTTATCTCGAGTCATGATATGTTAGGATATATGATTAGAGGAATTCGATATTCTTGGATGCTCCTAAATCATGCATAAAATAAGGTATGTTGGAATTTTTTCTAGAATTTTTCTTATGGGTGGTTCCAAAGGCTAAATCTTAGGCAATGATGAGGGGAAATCCCATAAATCATCTAATCAAACTTTTAAATTTGTTCATGATATTTTAGGAGATGTGATCAAATAAATTCAAGCTTTCTGGATGCTCCTAAAATCATGGATCACAACAAGTCATGTTGGAATTTCCGCTATAAATTTTCATCTAGAAGGTTCCAAAGGCTGAAACTTAGACCACAGTGAGAGGAAATCCCACTAATCATTTGGTTTAGATTTCCAAACCTAGACTTCTATATTTTAGGATATGTTCCCTATAGAATTTTATATACTAGTTTGCATGCAAAGTGTTTGAAGAAATTCCTAAGTGGTTTAATGACTCATTGTGTACAAATTGTTTGATGAAATGCCTCAATGAAAATGTTATTTTATGGATGTGGATAGTATTGTTGCATCTTATCAGTATTGCTTGAAATTGATTTTGTAGTTGATCTATGCCTATTCATATGCTAATGACTAATATCATAGGCATGATAATATGCAAGAGATAAAATAGTTCAAAGATGCATGTCCATTGAATAGATATTAAATAATGATATGCTAGATACATCAAGATATGTTAGGTGCATACAGTAATAGATGTGCATGCATAAAGACTCATATTAGAGTGTTGTCATGATATGATTTATATGACTAATCGTGGTTAATGATGAACATGTAACTATGGTGCGGTATAGTACAAAGCCGAGTGAGTGAGTCACAGCCCCTAAGATAGATAGGGGTCTCCGATAGCCAATCATTGATAGAAGGTCGATAGAAGGTCAGCCGAGAGCCAGTGGTCAGAGCTAGCCGGTCAATAGAAGGCTTGAGCCTTCCTCACCTTCGTTTGTCAGGTGAGCCATCCTTCATCCTTGATGGTGGCCTGTGGAACAGGATGACAACATGATTGGGAAGCCAATGAAGGTGTTACATGTAGCCTTGTGGAAACAAGGCTATGGAAGATAGGGTGTTGATGAGAGAATAGTACAAGTTGCACCTATGCATGTTGATATGCATGTTATGAAAATTTTGTGAGTGCAGTTATCCTTGGTTTTCCTTATGGAAGGTTGGATCCCTAGAGAAAGTAGTGTAGGGACAAGTGCTTTTGTGTGGGGTATGGAGAGTACCTAAAGCTCTGAAGGTAGATGAAACACCTATAAGCCACATGTTCTAATACATCCTTGACCAAACCAAGTTGGAGACCTTGGAAATATGGTGGCACAATGTGAGGACATGTTCTTATCAAATAATCGGGTGCACTACCTTGGTTCAAGTGGGCTGATGGGTGGATATGAGACTATTAGTTGGAGGATGTAAAGGTTGATACCTTGACCTTGTTTGTGTTAAATATTGGCTATGTATGACACTTGGATCTTGGTAATCCAAGGTCTTTGTGGAGTCATGGTCTAGCCTAAGAATGACCCATTTTTGAACTAAACATTATCAGTAGAACCTATCGCTAAGAGAAAATAAGTGGTTTGATTCTTGTTATTGGTTTTCTCCAAATAAGCTTTCTAAGAATTATTGATTATGACTCTTGAATTTTATCCACACATAAAGCATTGTTTGAATGCTTGATTAAATGCATGATATGAGTATATGCTCATGAGATGGCATGAAGATGTGATAATTTTCTAAGGCAATTGTAGTGGTATAATATATGTTGAAATATATGATAGGAATAAGAGTGTAAGGGGGAGGGGCACCATAGTTGTTACAAGGAAGAAATTTGGGTTGTGAATCTGCTAAGAATTTGAGAAAAATATTTCTTTGTTAAATAAAATTTCAATGTTTATTCATGTGATGAAATTCCAAATGAGTTGGGATCATCTAGTGGATAGAGTTATTCTTGGAGAAGATATGTTGAAAAAAATGGAAAACGAAGTTTTGTTGATCAAAAAGAAGTTAAAGGCAACCTAAGAGCATCAGACAAGTTATGCAGACAAGCATAGATTTCATAGAGAGTTCAATGTTTGGTACCATGTGTATCTCCAAGTTAAATAAAATATATGTTCCCTAATAATGGGAAATTTTGTCAATATAGCACCTAGCTATTGTGGAGCATTCAAAATTTTGGAGAGGGTTGGGCTAGTGGCATACATGCTTGCCTTACCAACAAATATTAAAGTTGATGATGCATTTCATGTATCTTTGCTTAAAAAGTATATTTTATGATTCTAATTATGTCATTGAGTGGGATGTGATCTAGGTGGAGCCCAAATGAGAGTTCAAAATAGAACCATAATGGATATTAGGCAAGAAGGAGACACTGCTTTGGAACTTAACCATTGTGCATGTTATACTGCAGTGGAGGCATTATGGAGCAGAAGAAGCCACTTAGGAATTGGAGGATGTCATGAGAGTGGTATATTCTTATTTATCTTATTCATAGGTTGATTATACAAGTAATAAAACCCCAAGGATGGTATTCTTTTAAGTGGAAGGGGATTGTGCCACCCCTTTTTTTATTTTTCTAAATTTTTTGTAATTAAAGACTGATAATGCTGGGGTGCTAGCATTGGTGCTATGTTTTGAAATTTTATTATGAGATTTAATGTTTTATTTTATTGATCAACTAGGATATAATTGAAGAAAGGGGGAACAACCAACAAATTATGGTGTATTAAAAGGAAAACACATACCTTGAATTAATAATTCCCTTAATGTGATGGTTGGGAAGATGAAGGGTCAAGGTGCCTTTATAAAATTGAAAGAGAAAACCATTGAGGATATTTTTATTTTTTCCTATTGTTCTAAGAATTACTCCATTATTCTTCTCATACACTCATTTTTTTCCTTCTGTCACTTAGAAATTTTAATTGGTGTGAGAATTGGTGATATCTTGTGTAATAGGAATTGAATGTGTTGTAGTGTTTCTTCCTTTGACTAGATGGATATGAGGACTGGGAATTTTCCTATTTATGTGTGGCACAAAGAGAACTAAACAAGGGAAGAATGAGGAACTATGAACATCAGAGAATAACTACTTTGTGGGTTGAAAATATGCATTGTCATTTATGAATGTCTATGGGCCTAGTCAAGGAATGGAAAGGCTAAAAACTAAGATTATTTTCTATCTGTGGAGGAGAGTGGCCTTCGCTTTTTGTGTTAAATATGATTGGAAAATTGTGCTAAATCCATGAGTTTATTTTTTCCCTAAAGGAAACAAGGTTTGGCTTTGGGTGATGAATTATGATAAATATTACATAATACCTAAGCCTATGGTTGTGTGGAGAGTCGCTCACCCTTCTTTGGTTCTAGATTGAAAAATATTTGAATCAAGGTAAGTATCTCTTATGCATGATTATTTCATTTCTCTTTTCAACATGTTTATATGTGCATGCATTTACCCTTCAACACATTTATCATGGTTGTAGCTATTACACTATTTGAATGTAGCTTCTTGTATGTACTAAATTTTGTAGCACCACTGGTTGAGAAGACAATCTTCTAAAATTCTTCTTTAAATAGGTCATGTTGGATTTCTTTTGGGAGGCTCCAAAAGATGAAACTTGGACAATAGTGAGGGGATACAATTGGTCATATTTTCCAAATTTAAAATCTTGGGTCCTGATATTTTGGGGGATATAACCAAAGAAAGTTGAGCTCCTTCATGCTCCTAAAAATCATGCATCAAACTGTTCATGTTGGAATTTCTCCTATAACTTTTCTTCTAGGAGATTCTAGAAGCTATAACTTGGACCATAGTGAGAGGATATCTCATTGATCATATCTTCCAAATTTCATATATTCAGTGATGAAATTTTAGGATATATGATCATAGGAAGTTGAGCTTCCTAAATGCTCCTAAAATCATGCATCACATGTCATGTTGGAATTTATGTTATAAATTTTCTTCTAGGAGGTTCTAAAAGCTGAAACTTGGACCATAGTGAGGGGAACTCCCGCTGCTCATCTAGTTCAAGTTTCAGATTTTGGGTAATGTTATTTTAGGGGAATGGTCAAAGGAATTCAAGCTTCCTGGATGATCTTAACATCACACATCACAACAAGTCATGTTGGCATTTCTACTATAACTTTTCGTTTGGGAGGTTCTAGAAGCTAAAACTTGGAACATAATGAGGGAAAATACCACTAATCATCCAGTCTAATTTTTAGACCTTGGATCATGATATTTTAGGAGATATGATTATATGATGTTGAGCTTCTTGGATGCTCCTAAAATCGTGCATCAAACAGGTCATGTTATAGTTTCTATTATAACATTTCTTCTAGGAGGTTCCAAAAGCAGAATATAGTGATGGGAAATCTTGGTAATCATCTAGTCCAACTGTCATATATTGGGTTGTGATATTTTAGGAGATATGATGAAAGGAATTTGAGCTTCCTTGATGTTCCTAAAATAATGTGCCATAATAGCTCATGTTGGCACTTCTGCTATAACTTTTCATATGTAAGGTTCCAAAGGTTGAAACTTGAATGATAGTGAGAAGAACTCCCATTTATCATCTGGTTTAGTTTCTAGGTCATTGACTACTATAATTTAGGAAATATGTCATTAGGAATATGTTATATTAGTTTGCATCCAAAGTGTTTCAATGAATGCTTAAATGGCTTAATGATTCATTGCATACAAACTGTTTAATGAATAGGGCCATTGAAAATGTTGTTTTCTAGATGGGGATAATGTTGTTGTATGTTAGAATTCTTGAATGATAGTACTAGTATAGTTTATATATGCCTATTTTCATGCAAATAATTTTAATAAATTTGTTAAGGTGATTTATCGCAATTTTCATACAAACTATTTGATAAAATACCTCAAAGACATAGATCAAAAGTTGCATGATTGAGTGGCGTATTTCTTTTAGTATGTCACAAAAATAATGACAGAAATGTTTCTTAATTAATTTCAAACAAAATGTTTGAAAAAAAAACTACAAGAAAAAAACTACTTAATTGATTATATACAAAGTATTTAAAGAAAGGTTTACATGTAAAGTGTTGAGAAAATGTATGAGAGATGAAAATCAAGTTTTGGCAAGTGTAGTTAGGATAAATTTTTCAGGGGTATGTGACATTCTTTAGCTAACTAGATGACACCTCCCTGTTGACCTAAAAAATCTAATTATTATTGTACCTACACTATTACCAGTGTTGCCTCCTGTACTTGGCTATCTACCATTCTCATCCTCAACTACACGATTATAACGTTCTTATAAAGTAGGACTAGGAAAAAGATTAATGATTACCTCAATTTCTTTCAAGTGTGCAAAGGGTAGGAAATTTTTTGAGCTAGCTTCAATGTACTAAAGGAATACCATGTCTTCCAATTATCCATTTTCTATTTCAAATAATTGGAACATGTTTTCAAGCACATCTCCCTCTTGCACCTTAATAAGCATGCTCTTATCTATGATATAATTTACAATTTTCTCAAATGTAACCTCCTACTATACTATCCTTAATCCATTTGATTGAAAATTTCCTCCCATTGGATTCACTCCATTTTTGGTCTATCCTAACTCTCCATACATCTCTTGTTCATCTGGTCTACTCTCTAGATTATCTTTGATTACCAATCCTCTCCCCTTCAATGAACAACATACATTTTATTTTATGCTTCCACAACCCTTCCACCACCTTTATATGTGTTTCAGTACTTCCTTTCGTAGTTGTCCCCTTCCCCAAGACCCCTTATCTTCTAGGAACCTCTAAAATTTTATTTAGCCACCACTTCTTAGTTGTCATGTCCCTATTTAATGTTTGTTTTTGTCCCTCTAGATGTCGAGCTTCCTCCTTGGTAGCACTCCCCTTTGGTTGTTGATTTTCACTAGCTCTATCCATGTTCACCTCCTTGCATTATGGTTTATGATACCATGGTTGGAAAGTTGTAGGGAGTATAACTATCCTCGATCAAGAATATTTTCACCCAAGTCGCAACCTCCTTCACCAACCTGATAGGAGATGCCCTCTTGAATTTCTTTTGGCTCTTCAAAATGACTAGTTTAATACTAGTGCAAACTTAATGTTGTATTATTATATATTTTATTTAAACAAAATTTAGAAACCCTTTCTACTTCATGATCAAGCATCTATAAAGAAGCTAGGTTTTAGACACTACCAAATCTGTATTGTGCTCTTCTAGTCTGGTCATATATGTTCTCTTAATCTCTTTAACCACTCAAATACCAATATAAGGAATTTTAACTAGAATATTTTATAGATGTCATCATGTATCCATCAAGGTGGAAAACTTATAATTCTCTTTACCTTAAACAAGCCAGTATACCTGAACAACCAAACTTTTACATTGCTCTTGGCCAACTCACCAATCATGTTGCTAGAATGTCATGAACCAGATGAAGGATCCTAATAACTAAACCATTTTTTGGGTCAATATTAAACTAGCTTCTACATTGGTATCAAACAAAGGGGGTCCATTGTAGTCTAAGTGCTAGCATATTCAATCCTAAAAAGGGGGGAAGTCTCACTCAAAGAACTATGCTTAGACTAAATATTACATAGGACTTGCACAACATGGCTATCATAGGCACTTTAGCCATCATATTGTAATTTTTATTAATGAAATCAATGACTAACATATCATCATAAAAAATACTTCTCATTTTACTTAAGGGTGCAACATGTGTTAGATCACATATTATTCAATCATTAAAGCAAATAAGGATTAACAATAAAAAACATCATCACCATGCATAAGGAAGACAACAATAACTTTGCATGGAGACATCATTCCATTAAGATACAAGATAAATTATTACTATTTTCAAAGTGGCATAAAACCCCAACCATAGATATTAGATTACAAATTATAGATTTATGTCATAAATGAGTGTCTGTTACAAAATTTAACAACTATAAAGTATCTTTTCATCAATAACCAACCAACCAACAACATTTTTAGACCTAAGCCTTACATAATATAGTTTCACTTGAAGGTGGAAAGGTACATTCAAAACTATGTAAAACCAATATCTTTCTTCTACTTTGTTGTAGTGGCTACAACTACCCTCCAAAATTTTAACTATGGTTTGATTTTGGAGCCTTCCTTCCTATCCACAAGAGCTCATCTTACAGTGATCCAGGTATTCATAATTTGACTAAGACTTATATTTTTCATTTGTGATTGTGCTAGCTTGTTCTCACACCTAACTGATCTTTCTAACTCATAAGTTGATCTCCCTACTTGGTTTCACAACAGCTTTGGGCTTGCCTCTAGAAACTATGCAATCCTTGAGGGAAAGTAGCCTTGATGATGGGAATTGTGAAATTCTAACTAGCAGCCAGCCTTGAGCTTAAAAATTGTGCATTCATGGAAGGAATCCCAGCACTGAGCCCAAAAACTATGCAATCCCTTACTGAGCTCAGACACTGCATAGTGCACTAAGCCGGAATGTTACAAAATTCCCAATAATGGTGCAATCCTTCTCGGCAATGTGCATGGCAAGTTTCCCAAAAAAACACAAAAGAAAGTGGAAAATAAAAAAGATTAAAAAAGAAAAAAAACATCTCTAAAATAGGGATCTATTATTAGTTTCCCAAATGTTGCACATTTCTATTTTTAGAATTTTCGCCAAGTGTTGCTTTTTCCATGATTTTAGACATGCGTGTCATAAACCCTAATTTGTTGAAATCTAGTTAATTTACACCTCTAGAGCTCATTTTTTCATTTGATCTTGGAGCTCTAGAATTATTTAGGATATCAAGGAACCTTCAATGGAGTTGTCATCACTTTTCCAGGTGAGGTTTGCTTTTATCGCCTTTTGTTGCCTTTGTTTGTTTTTGTCATTTCTCTTGTGTTAGTGTTGTTTTGATTGTCTCTCTTCATGGTTTGTGACGTTTCAATTCTTTTAGCTTGTAAAAGCATTTTTGTAAGTTTTCATTTGCATTTCAAAAGTGTCACATCAGTTTTCTTATTTTTTCACCGATGGTCACCCTTGCGGCAACTCTCCTCACATACTGGATTTTCCTTATGTTTGTTCAGTCTCTGCACTTGATATACATTGATTCATTCATACTTAGTTAGGATTTCACCAAAGCTCACATCATTACTCACTTCTGCTCGTTTTTCACACTTCCACCGGGCAGATTTGTACTTCCCTTGGCCAGATTTTTGCCTTGCCTAGCTCGGCACTAAGCAATCCTAAGGCTTAAGATGAGATCTTGGCCTCTGGAATTATGTAGTGTGTAGTACAGGCTGGCCCAACTATGAATTGTGTAGTTCTAGGGCTCAATCTATCACCTTGTCCACTGAAACTGAGCAATGTGCACACTCTCCCAGTATCTGCCCAGGCTGTACTGCGCATTGCATAGTCTCAAGCCTCAGACTACACACTTGGCTACTAGAATTGCATAATGCATAGTTCCCACAACCAGTCTCCCTTTCTTATTAATGAAAATTGCACAATCCCTCTCATTAGTTGATCGCATTTATTCTTGATCATGCTTTGAAGTTAGATTTGCTAAAGTTAATGTTTTCTTACCATGATCATCCTTTTTGTCCCACAAGTACCACACTTTTGAAGCACTTTCTCCCAGTAGTGATTGTTATCATGGCACCAAAGAGAGCTACTTCAAAAGATACCATTGAAAGTAGTACTAGGGGGGTAGTTGAACAAACACTAGTAGACTTACTAGTATGTGCAGACACTCAACTTTTTATAGAGAAGGAATCAACACTAACATGGCAACAAGTTCATGAAGCTTTTTCAGTAAATGTCCTTGAGGCAAATCTAGAGGACAACTCTGAAAGAAGCACCAACAAAAAGCAAAAATCCCATATAGGATAAGGGAAAGAAAAAGGTTGTTGATAATCCAGGGGGAGAACAAAGCTATAAGATAAAATCATATCCAATGCTTATGAAAGAAACTTTAGCAAAAGAAGTGAAGAGGAAGCAAAGGATAAAGAGAGCAGAGTGGAGGAAGAGAGAAAATTAGATCTTGTAGGAAGTAGAAATGAGATTGAAGCAAGAAAAACAAGAACTTAAGGAACAACAGGAGCTGAGGAGGAAAGAATAAGAAGAGAAGCAAAAGTAGGAAGAAGAAGAAAGGAAACGCACCATAACAAATGAAACAACACTAATACAGATTGAAGAGTAAGAATAGAACCAACTAGCAGCATAGCGGGAGGGTGAAGAGATGTAGGATCAGAAGATTTCTTAGCAGATTAAAGACCTCAATAGGGATGATGGCTGGAAATTAAGTGAAAATTGGATTCTAGCTCTCTCCTCTTGACCCTTCTTCCCTTCCCTCTCCTCTCCCCTTTCTGTTCTCACTGGATCTCCCTTCTTGCCTTCAGGCTTTATCCCCCTTGATCCAATATTAATTTTCTTTGTTTGCTTGTGGAGTTTATTTTTGACCTAAAATTATCATCATCCATCCTCCTTTTTAATGCATTTAGTTTTCATCCTTCCAGTTATAGATTTTTATTTTTTATTTTCATAAATACTAAAATAATAGAAATTAATATAGTTGAATTTAAAATATTAAATAATATATTATTATCCTCTACAACGATAATAAGAATACCCCAAATAATTTTTTAACAATTACGATATTCCTAACTTTATCTTTTTATATTTATAGATATTAAAATAATAGAATTAAATCTTATAATTTAATTCTAAATTAATAATTTATGTTTAATTATTTCTTATAATTATATTATAATAATAAAAATACCATCAACACATTATTGATAAGATTTAATATTGTAATAACATTACTACAGGGAATAAAATTTAAAATTATTAATGAAATTACATTATATAATCAATTAGTTATAGATAATTTAACTTATGATTTCTTCATAATAGCTAGTTTCTAATATTATGGGTCAAACCCTAACTAACAATATTACTACAATATTTAATATAATATCTAATATTATTATTCATTATAATATCAAAATATAATATTTATTTATTACAAAACAACTATTTTCTAGCTAAATTTAATATTATCATTTTATAATATCAAAATAAAATATTTATTTATTACATAACAACTATTTTTTCTAACTAAATTAAACAATTTAACAAATTACCTAACGGCTAACTCTAGGCAGTGATGCATCCTTGCTATTTATTCCCTCAGATGTACTAATTTCTCACCTTATCATAAGGATGAACCACATTAGCTAGTTCGAAACATTGACCAAATCCTAACGATGTGATTAATCCAAAAGACTGATATCAAAATTATGGATCACAAAAGTCTTAGATCTAATAGATTAAAGACTTAATTGAAGTTGCAGATATGGAGTTGGAATTGGAGCCGCAGAATGAGTATGTTGACCTGATGTTGAGTGCACCAAAGGTCACTGTTCAGTCTCCACCACCTCCAACAGTAGAGCCAACCTCGAGCTAGGAAGTGGATGGTGTTCCTATTGATGACGATCCAGTAACGGATGTGTACAATTTATCATTTGATGAGTTCCAAAAGACAATTGTACAAGCATGAAGAAAGCATTTTCCAAATGATCAGTCATCACCTGCTTTTGTTAGAGAAAGGGTGATAGTGGTGGACACCAAGAATCATCCAAATGCCTTTTCCGAAGCCAACTCAGCCTTTGTAGGAGAAAAAAGATCAAACATTCAGTGTTTGACAATCAATATTGAGAAATTAGCACAAAACTTGCAAGCTATCAAGCAAGAGGCAAAAGAACTCTGTGCAACATTAGAAAGTGCAGTTTCCACAATTTTTTACTTGGAGGAGTTAGGAGAAGTGATACTTGTTGAAGTATCAACACTGCGAGAAACCATGCAGAAGCTCTATGAGGGGTTTGTGACCGTCCATAAAATAGTTGTTCATTTGCATGGTCTACAACAATAGAGAAAAGAGTTTGTTAAAAGTTTCAAGAACATACAAGTTTCCATTACATATGGGAAAGAGTTGACAATGTGATACAAAGAGACAGCACTTTACTTAGTGATTAAAATGAAGCCATAGGCAGAGATGGAGAGAGCGAGATTTTGGATGTTTATGCATAACAACAAGAAATCCGCCTCATTTATTGGTAGCATTCAGGGCTCATATGTATGTTTGTTGAGTAGTTTGGATGTGTTGGTGAAAACACACAATATCCCATCAACTATTTCACTCACCAAAGCCAAACCTAGGAACCAAGACCAATAGGAGATCAAAGAGTACTTGGAGCAAATGAGACACATTTCCACCAAGGAATATTTGGACCTAAACAGACAAAACATGTAGAACTACATTGGTGGTCATTTCCAAATTAGAACAATGATGTTCATGCTTCAAAACAAACTTGAAACTAGTTCCAAGACATTGTACCTAGATGCCATGGAGGGTAGAGTCCACTTCCATCCAAACACCATCTCACAGTTTGGGGATGTCATCACATAGTACCGAGCTTGGCACCAATATGTCACCAAGAAGCTTCAAGTAGAATTTGTTGAGCTAGATTTTTCGCAAACTCAAGTGTCATAGTGTTGTGTCTTGTTAGACTGTCAAGTTGTCTCTACCCTATTTTGTCTTATATGGGTACAAGTGTAAATTGTAATATTATTTGTAATTATGTTGTAAGCGAAATTCCAAGTGTCAATATTGGAATATGAAGAGTCATGATGTAATGTAATGAGTCATTTTGTAAATAAGTTGAAGAGTCATGAGGGTAGTCCAAAGGTCACAAAGGGGAGTTGAAGAGTTACCCCCTCTTGTTATAAATAGAACCTCATAACCCATGCAACAAAATTTTTGGAGTAGGGATTTTGGCTAGGCTTAGGCTTAGAAGGAGCTTGGGAGTATTTTGAAGAGCCTTAGCTCCTCCATAGCATAGAGTGAGTATAATTCTTTGGAGGAGTAGGTGTTCTTGACTTTAATGTTCCACTATTGGGGCTAGTGGTCCGTCAATGGTGTATGTATGAATGGAAATTTCACTTATAATAAAATTAGAGCGATCACTCTTTCATGCATATGTTTTGAATATACTAGGATTATTCTTGTTGTAATTATGTTATTTAACTTAAGCTTATGCATATTAACTATTTTCTTTTCATTTTGTGAATCTTTTTGAATGTGTGTTGTTGTATTAATTCATCACTTTAACTTGTGGACTATTCCACATCTTATCTTGTGATATCATTACACTCGTGTGTTCCTTTCAAGATGTGTACTATTACAGGATTCCAAGGGGTGCACTTCCTTTTCCTTTCGTGTGTTGGAACCTTCATGCATTGCACTTGACTTTCCGCAGGGTCGTACACTCGCTCCCACCAAAAGTTACTATGCTTCACTCTAACCATTTTTGCAGTCAAGGAATAACATTACCACCCACTCCTATGAATCCTACTCCAATTGGTGTAATGTCTAGTTGGGACTTCATATCGGGGAGATCCCATGAATGTTGGTGGGTCCAACACCGTCAACATTTTTGACACTAGAAGAAGGGTTAGATGAAAAGTTGAGCCCTTGAAGTATGTTTTGAATCTCCACACACATTTAATGACTTCTCCCCAAATCCTGACCCCGATATTTTTTTCTAGACACACAAATATGAAATTTCAGGCAAGAATTATTGATGAATTTTCAAATTTTAAATTCAATGGCAAGTGTGAAACAACCTTATTTGAGCACATTGAAAATTTTCTTGATTTCTTCACAAAGAAAAACATCCACTATGAGGATATTGGTTCTAGGTTTTCCATTCTCACATTCGAAGGGCGCGAACGAGAATGGCATAACACATTTCCCAATGAATCCATTCACTCTTTCAAATAAATTTTCATATATTTGTCTCATGCTTTTGATTTATATCAATGTAAAAATCTATGCAAGAGAATTTTGAATTTTTGAAAAGCACTTGATGAACCTATTCAGGATTATCATGATCGTGTCATCCATTTTTGCTTTAAATTTCCTGAAAATTATGTTGATTGGTATTTTTTGGTAGAAAAATTCCTATATCTTGTTCACATTTCAGAAAATGCACATGAGCTTGAATCTTTCGAACCTCTCCCAACATACCTTGATATTAGAGCTTCTAAATCTATGACAGATGAAGTTTCTATTCCAGGTGACCCTCCATCCCCTTCTCATCAATCAACTTTAGTTCCATAGGTTGAGTTGGGAGAAGTTGAGTATTTATCTGTTGATCTACCACAATATTTTTCCACCTCACATACTTAGAATTTCAATGCAAGTTTGAACTATGAGTCTAATGGTTGTGATGAAGTGTTATCACCTCACCCTCCATCCTTTGGTCCCTGTGATCCTCTGGATTGTGATGTGTTGTGTTCACCTGTTTCGAATCTCTCTTTTGATGTTCACGAGGATCAAGTTCTGGGTGGAGTTGGTGTTGAACATCCAACTTGCGATATCATTTTCAATGAGTATGTGTGGGAGTCTAAATTTGAACAAGAATCTACGATGAAGGATGACCTCCTTCCTCCCACATCTCTTCTGCATTATCCTGATATTTTCCATGATTTTGTCATTCCTGTTGAATCTTGTGAAAATTCATTTTATGTTGATGTTACTACTTTTAATCATTCTCAAAACACGTGGAATGCCATTTTTTCATTTGATTTCAGACTCACAGAGAGGAAAATTATTTTTGTCTGATCCTCCCAATCTCTTATCTTATATTTCTAGAAATATAGAGGGTATGATTTCTTGTTCTTCGTCATCCACTCTTTACGATTTGTCAGATCATGAGGATGCCTCTATTTTTAATCTTGAACTTTATGATCGTGGTTGTCATGATCTTTCCAAGCCACCAATATTTGATGATCCATATTCTAGTGAATTTGAACTTCCCCATGATGTCGGGGAACTTCAGCCCAAGCTAATGGTTATGTTAGGTTCTCGTAGTCTTGAGATCAGTTCCACTTCTAGTCACAAATGTGTTGAATCTTTCCATGCTTCTCATCACTCTATTGCACACATTGAAGATCAATCTATTTTACAATTTTTTCATCCTCCATATGTATCAAACGATCCTATTTCTTAGTCATTGGAGGAGCCTTATGTTGTGAGCACGGTTGTAAAGCAAATTTTTTTTATTTCCTTAGGTTTGTCCATTTTCATAGTTCGAAATTTTGTGCTTGCATGACTTTAGGTCAAAGTGTGTCTAAACACCACTATGCACCTACAAAATGTCTCCCACGCACATTTTTTTCTTTCTTTTTTGCCTGTTCTTTCAAACTTCAAATGTTTTGGTTTGCAATGTCTTATCTGTTTTTTTCTTTTTTTATTCTTGTATATCTTTCTTCACATGAATTTCCTTGCATACCAAGGACATACAATGCATTGGTGGCTGCATTAGAAGTATCATTTCATCTAAGTTTAGCCTATTCATTGTTAAGTTAGGAGTAGGAGTAGTTTTTTTCTTTTCTTGTTTGTTTCTTTGAATTTATTTCTTTCACTTTCTACTCAATTTCTTTCATTTTATTTGTTTTCTTTTCAATCATAGGATATCTTTCGCATGAGACCCTGTTTGGCTTCTCAGACAAGGTGAACTCTAAGGGTAAGTTGTAATTCTATCAATGCTTGTTTATCTGTGTATTACCACTCTTTATGTTAATCTTTCATTTCTTTTAGTTGATGATACTCTGATGGAAAACATGTTCCTTTCAAGGAAAGTCATAGTGGAATTATGATTCTTGAACTTTTAACTAGTATCACCTACTCTAATCGGTCTCCTATTTTCAGTTAATCCTTGTCAACTAAGTTGAGTAGAGTAAGGAAGGGAGGAAAACCTTAACAAGTATGTCAGAGGTGTATATAAACATCCTTCTCTGAAGCGACAACCTCTTCTACCCTCAATGAGTCAGGATCCCTCTTTCGCCCCCATGAAATAAATAAGTTCCTATGCACAATTTTTTGTACAAATAAAAATGAAAAAAAATGAAAAATGAAATAAAGGGCAAAAGAAGAGAAAGGATTCATGTGCAGAGAGTTGAAGCAAGAAACTTTGTCAGGGTACTATCTAGGTTCACTCGCAGCGGAGCAATTTTTGTGTTCCTGAAGTGACTATGCCAGGATACTCTCCAGGCCTACTGGCAGTGGAGCAACACCAGAGATGAAAAATAAGCGTCTGAAAATCTCTTTTACTTGTGCATTTATATACTCCTCATCCCCAATTGAAACAACTCAATTTGACTTGTCTTGGTATTTGTGCTTCCGATGAATAGAATGGTGGGGACTATATCTTTAACTCAAGCTAGGTGAAGAAGTTCTGACAATAAATGAATTTCAAAATAATTCCAAAAGAGTTAGATTCTTTTTGCATGAGACAAGATCCATATAGAGAGCTGAAGTTCTACCAATGTGTTTTTAGTGTTGTAGCTGCTATAACCACCCTCCAAATTTTTTCCTATACTTTGATTTTGGAGCCTTCCTTCCTATCCACAGGAGCTCATATTGCACTAATCTAGGTATTCATACTTTGACTAAGACATATAATTTTCATTTGTGCTTCTGCTTGCTTGTTCTCACACCTAGTTGATCTTTCTAAATCACAAGTTGATCTCTCGACTTGGTTTCACAACAGTTCTGGGCTTGCCTCTAGAAAATGTGCAATCCTTAAGGGCAAGAAACCTTGATGATGGGAATTGTGAAATTCTAATTGGAAGTCGGCCTTGAGATGAGAAACTTTGCATACATGGAAGGAAATGGAAGACTGAGCCCAGAAACCACACAATCCCTCACGAAGCTCAGGAACTACGTACTGCACTGAGCAGGAAAGTTACCTAGTTCCCCAACATTGCACAGTATTTCTTGGAAATGTGCTTCACAAGTGGTGAGTTCTGGTATTGCACCAAGAGTGTTGCAACTCCCAAGGGCTCCTCAACTATATTTATATCTGAGGTTCGTACAAACTTCGAGGTGACAATGCTATATGCATAGTAGATGGAATTCTACTCATGCCATAGTGCTATATTCACATATGATAAATAGTTCTCCAATACCATTCCTCCTACTAAATTAGAATGAAAGCTAGCTAATTAATTTGCAATTTAGAAGCTACCTATACCTATGAAAAGGAGAATGCTATTAACTTTAACTTGCAAATGCTATACAAATAATTCATGAAAATTCAAGAGCTAAATTACTTGCATAAAGGTAACTACATTATCTTGAATTCATCTATCTAGTTATCAGTTCTATTTACAGAAAAGAAGATAACCTACAAAACCATAATTAAAAATGCTATGTACCATCTAACTAGCTCACACTTGTATGTAAATCAATGTGCTATTTGTGCCAAATATGTGATAAGGAAACTAACACTATTCTATTTTTGCAGTGAAGGAAAATGAGTGTTTGGAGTGGCCTAAGAGCTTCCCTTGATATTGAAGTCATATATGTTGGTCAACCTCCTTCTAAACTAAGTCCAAATTGCATCAAGGATTAAAACTAGAGAAGAGACAAGCTGCTATAGCTGTGCTACAAGAGGTTGCTACGAGTGCCCTCTATTGCTATAGGAAGGCATGCAATGCTATAGGAGGGTTGTCAAGAAGGTTTAAAAGGTGGAATTGATGATTTCAGGGTGTGGAAAGGTGGATGTAGGTTGAGGGAAATGAGTTAAGGGTGGCCAAAGCCCTAGCCAATTTCAGAGCCTTTTGAAGGCCTATTTTGCACTAGGAGGGATGCTCTCGGTGGCCCTAGGAAAATGATCTCATGAACATAGTTTTAGGACAGAATTTTGGGTTCACAAGAGAAGGTGAGTAATTACAGTATGGAGGTGGTGAATGTTCCCTTACCTGTACATCCAAAAAACCCTGCAATCATCAAATGTGTATACCCATTTATCATTGACAAAATGAAACAACTAGTACTAGAAAAGATGAGTTGAATTTAAATGCTATCTAATATATGCCAAAACTCTGATCTAATCAATAAAATAACTCCTAAGCTACAACAAACACATGAAAAATAATATTCCTAACACAAATTGTCTTCCTAGAAATCATAAACATAATACTTTTGGACTATGGCTGGAAATTCTTCTATTCATGCTCCCATGAGAGAGATGAGGTAGAGGCTGCAATCATAGATTTTGATGGATTGTTATCTATTGGAATGCAAGAAACTAAGAATTACTCTGAAGCTAAAATATACAAATACACAAGAGGGGCCTAAGCCACTAGGGTTTGGCCCAAACCCAAGAGCCTCAACCCCCTAGAGCTAACTCAATGATGAATCAATATCGTTGAATCAACATCTAATACATCACATAATAGTCAAAAATAATAGTGCCAAGCACTTGAGCTCAATAGCTACCTAAACAAAAAAAAAAAACTTGAATCCTAATAGGATCTTCTTCATGCTTATGTATACAAGAGGGTAGCTACTAGCAGCTGCCTAGAAAATAGGAATATGTATCTCCTACAAGTTGAGAATGGTGGATGTTGTTCCTCATTACTTGCACTCGATTGGATACTAATGACCTCTTTACTTTCACTTTCTTGGCTGCCAATGACCTTGAGCTGATGAGAGAGAGTATGTTGTGATCTTGGGCTGATTGTGGGAGTTAAAGAGGTGGAAAACCCCCTAGATTATCTCCTTGTTGTCTACTTCGAGCCCTTGCATAGAAATCATCTCAAAAATTGCTCCATTTCCTACAATTAAACCATATTATGCCACATGACATGAAAAACATCTTTTATCCCTCTCACTAAGCATAATGTGACAAAAAATGTAAATAAATGTGAGAAAAAAATATTTCTAAAGCTCGAGGATGTCATCATGAACCTCATAATGTACCTATTGATGAGCCTCATCATCACCCCCTACTGAAATATTTCCTGATCCTCTGAGTAGCTCAGTCATCCATGTGCATATCTTTCATGGCTTGGTGGCCTTCTTGACATCAAAAGGATCCTCATATGGTTTTCCCTCTTGGGGATATAAACATGCATTGTTCTCTATTTATTTCCACTCCTTCTACACTTCAAATTCATTTCTTCCTTCTTGTAAGCCTAGTAGAAAGGGTGGACTGATCTTGAGTCATATCCACTTGACCTTCATCCTCTGCATGATCCTCTTGTGTAAGGGTTTTCTCACCAAGACATTCCTTAGCCTTTCAGGCGAGTGATATTCTCTGATCTAGAGGTTGTGGGGTAAGGCATGCCGTCTCCTCTAGAAGTCTTGCAGGCTTTCTGCTCCCAACAACCTGAATGTGTCTCCAAAATGTAGGATGGATTGTTCTTGTTTGGCAAGTTATTTAGGTTCTAAATTAACATCATTGAAGATAATGCCATGATTTCCAATGACAACCATTGGGCTCACTAGCTCTAACCTGATATATAATGGTTCCTTTTCTTCCTTTTCCATTACTATTTTCACTTCCTCAGCTCTTGATTCCTCATAAGTTATCGAGGATGCTAAGGCCATCAGTTTTCTATCCCCCAATCTTGCACTGGGATCCCAAAAATTCATATTTTTCAGTGTGAGGTTGTGTATGTAAAATTCATCCAATTTTGCTTTGTCCTCCGTGTTAGATTGGTTGCAAAATTCAATGAACTATTTGTAATCCTGAAAGGTATATCCATATTTTGCTAAGGTTTTGATTTTGAATTGCACCCATTGTTATATGAGAAAGAGGGTGTAAGACTTTGATGGTTTTCTGCACGATAATGCCTCCATGGAGAGGCTTGCCATGGTGGCAAGTTTTGTTTCTTTCCCCTGTAGCTTCTCTCTCAACCTCATATTTTCTTCCTGTAGTTTCTCCTTCATTGTAGATTCTTTCATTCTCATCTCACTCAATTCTTTGCTCAGTTCAAGGACCTCTTCTTCCATGAGGCACACATCCTCTACCTTCTTAGATCTAGCAATTGGCATCCACCTGTGGGTTTTTCCTCTTTCCATCTCTAGCTCATAAAGAAGTGGGACTAAATTTTTTTGGGGAATAATCCTCCCTCCTTCAATGAATTTGTAGTAGGAACTCAGGCTAGGTTGTGGAATAGGATCTTGTAGCTTTGGGAAGCCATTCTCAAATGTTCTTGGGGAGGTTACTACCTCATGTAGTTTTTGTGTCACATTCTTCCCTTCTAGTAGCACCCTCTACTCTTCTAGCAACATATTATGCTCCTACTATAGCATCCTATATCCTTCCTGTATCATACTTTTCCCCTCCTGTAGATTACTTTTTCCCTCTTGTAATTTCCCTTTTTCTTCTTGTTGGAGGGTTGTTTGTGTCTTGGGTTGTTTGAAGGAGGTTAATCTAGTGGTACGCCTCCTTACATATGCTATAGGAGTCTTTGTTTTGGGTTTTGGAGAGGCGATCTCTTCAATTTTTCTTTCAGTTGGTCCTACCTCCTCTTTCTTACCTGGGAACTCCTCAATTGTGATGGGGACCTTTGTGGGATTTTGTGGCCTCCCTTGCTTGATCTTGGTGTTTTTTTGGGTCTTAAAATAGAGGGGAGTTTTCCTTTGTCTTTTCCTTTGTGGTTTGGTCAGGGTGCCTAAGGTATCTAAAGTTGCAGCTATCTCATGTTCAGTGGTTCCTAGGGACAAACTTGTTTTCTTTGGGGGTATCTCTATTTCTCTGGGCTCAGTAGTCTCTTAGGACTTAATTTTTCTTTTTCTTATTTCCCCCCCTCTTCTTTTTCATCTTTTGCTTCTCCTACCTCTACCTTTGTTTCTTCTTATGTTTCTTCTAACTTGGCTGCCACTTCATCTTTTGGCTTTGCCCCTTCTTCTTCTCCCTCTATTTTTCCCTCTCTTCCTCCAACACTAGAGGTTGGGGTCTCACCTGGTGTGAGGGCTTGTTCCTCTATAAAATTTTCTCTATCCATGTCTATGAATTTCGACCAAAGGAAAAAGATTCTCAAATTTCTTAATGCATCCACTACTATCAGTTTAATAAGGCCAATGTGGCATACATGTTGGTGCTTCCCCTCTCTTACTTTTTGACTCATTTCCCTGATGGGCTACAAGAGGAAGTATGACACATTAAGTCTTTGAGAAAGAGCAATTCTTCCTTGAACCTGAATTCATGGAGTAATGTGAAATGGTAACCATATACCACACTCATTCTTGCCTCACAATATATGTACTTCAGAATATGGTAGGCCACCTCATCCAAAGGATAAAGTAGGTTTTCCCTCCTAACGCCATTTTTTTCCTCAACGGACTTTTCATTGGCAGCAAAGAGATTATTTTTGGCAGTGGAACTTGTGGCTTTGTCTTCTCTTCTCCACTAGATCCCTAGAGGTATGGTTGTTACTCTACTAATTATTTCAGGGCTGAGAGAGATAGCCAATCCCCTCACAATATTGGTGGCATTGTCCTATGTTTGGGAATTCATAGCCATGGAAAAGTCAAAGGCAATGTCATCATCATACCCCTTCAATAACTTGAAAAATCCTAGCCACTAGTGTCTTCTAAAAATGTCTACCATAGGAGGGTGTAGGTGGATTATCTTGGTATCTGAGGGCTCCCTCTTGTTAAATCCTTCCCACATCTCTTCTTTATGTTCTTAATTGAGTGAGGGAGAGATGCTTCTTAAGTGGAAGCAGTAAGTCAAAAATCCCTTGTTAATGAAAATTACATATTTTTCTATTGTTATTCTGCTCAAAGAGACCTTTTAATTGCACAATTAGACCACCAGTATTTGTAGAATTGAGTAGAATTTTCTTGCAATTCCACGGATGGATGAGGGAGATGGTGATACTTACTTGTTGTTAAGTATTCTAGGATGAATATCGAAATTTGGAAATCAATTCGAACCTCTGTGGCCCTTTTTCACCTTCTCAACCTTCCTTTAGTAGTATCTTGTCCATCTTGTAGCAATTGTAGGCTTTCCTGTAGCTCCTTCCTTTTGTAGTTGAAGAACGGGATTTGAAACTTCTCAGTGACACACCAAGTGTGTCCTCTCCCTAAATATTTTTAAAATGAGTGCGTATGCAAAAGAAATCGAACCCAAGTACATAATATGTCATCTTTGAGTTAAGGCTTGGAGCATTGTCATGACCTGGCATCACACGAGGTTTCCTATTTTGGACTATTGTCCCTACTCAGAGTAATTATTTCTCCCTCCCTCATAATCACCATCCACTATTTTTTATCCTAACTCGGTTGGTGTGACATCTCCATGTTGCATGAGTGCTCACCATCACTTTTAGTTCACTATTCAAGGGTGGGCAAGTTAACTAGCCACCTCTAGCTTATTAAAACATCCTCTCTCTACATTCATACATTTTCATTATTCATACATAGGGAGGACCATATCATTGGAATCAATGGAGTTGATTTGATGGCTTATTTCCTGTGTATTTTTCATTTCTCCTCATGATACTTTGATTGTTGTGTTTGTTGTGTGTGTACAAATACCTCATTGATGTTCAAGTTGTTGCTACTGGTGGGAAGTCTTCCTGGGTGTGATATGACTTCTTCATATTTGTCTCATAAGGTTCCATCATCCCTTCTGATGATAAAAGACAAGATCAATGCTTTCTATGATGGATGCACATGGTGCTACAGGATGAGGTTTTCTTCCTGTAGTAGTCCTTTCCTTTTCCTGTGGGGTCTTCAATTGGCATGGAGGTGAGGAGAGAAATTGTAACAAGTGTGAGGACAATTATAGGATCATGAGGGAGAAGTATAGACATGTAGAAATGAAGGTGATGGCTTCTGTGTTTCTAAACAAATATATATATTTTTTAAAAGGGTAGGACTGAGTGGAGAATTTGAGTGATTTTTTTTGTGAAATGATGTGGATGAGTGATGGATGGATGATGGACAGCAATGGGGGAACCTTATTCATCATTGTTAAAGTCATAAGGTACATTTTGGGTTTCCATTGTCCTTAGATCTCCCTCCTATATCTTTTCAAAGACCTCTTGTAGCACAAGAGGACATTCCTATAGAAATCAAAGGTCTTTCGTATAGCAGTAGAAAGAGGAGGTTAAAACTGAATTTTAGGCTAATGGGCTGGTGGAGAGAGGTGATCACATGAGTGGAGATGATGGATATGGAGTGGATGGATGGAAGAATGAAAGAAATATTTAAAATTTTTG
Source organism: Pinus taeda (assembly GCA_000404065.3). Taxonomy (NCBI): domain Eukaryota; kingdom Viridiplantae; phylum Streptophyta; class Pinopsida; order Pinales; family Pinaceae; genus Pinus; species Pinus taeda. The sequence goes on from APFE030158709.1 coordinate 52,494, forward strand.
CCATGTAGCCATGCAATCTACCACTATCTATAATCCTGCAAAATGGGAAAAAAAGTTAGCAGACATGGTAAAACTCTTTCCATTCTCCTTCTCTTTTATTTTCTTTTATTTTATTTTTTTCTTTAGACACACAAGCTACCTCAAAGGAGGTTTTCAACCTCCATGCCTTCCCTAGGTGCCTCAAGAGAGGTTTTCACCTAGGGATCTTTATTATCTTTTTCGTCTCTTTTCTTTTCTCATGGGCTTCCTCAGTGAGGTTTTCACCCTAGGAGTTGGCCTCAGATGCCTCATAAGGGTTTTCATTTAGGCCTTTTTATTTTCTTTTATTTTTCAACAAAAATATTTAAAGTTAAGCCCCAATAATTTGAATAGAGATGATGGTTGGAATATTAGTAGAAGTTGGGTCCCTGTCTTGTCCTCCTAGTTTTTTAGGCTTCTTTTTGGGATTTATTTTATTTGTTTGTTTATCTATGTAGGTATTAGGGGGAGTGTTGAAGGGAATGTACTTGGAATCGTTAGACACGCGTAGAGCTATGGGGGGCTACAAGCTTTACTATTTTTACCCCAGCCGTAACCTAGATTACGGCTAATCGTAAATGTTGTAAACCTCCGAGGCTACCTCCACAACCTGCTGCCCTCGCCTACACCTACTCCCGACTATCGATGGTTATGGCCTATTGTTCCTAGGATTAGTATGGAAGGAATGGAGTTGGATGTGGTGGATTATTCATTGGACCTGTTAGAGCCTAGATTTACCTCAGGCTGAAAAGATAAGCTTCTAGGTCCACCTCAAACCATGCTCAGCCTCGTAGCTAGCCCTACGAGGACAGGAGAGGGCTCTCTCCGAGTCAATCTCAGCAAAAGATAACCAGATGGGGCTTTAGATGACTAATTTAACAACTAATATTAGGCTAGGTATCAAGTGCAAGGACTTAATTTGAGTTTTTTTGGCGTTTTGTGTTGGAAAAGGGAAAGGCAAATTTGGGTCCGGGGATGAGGACTAGTTTTTGCAAAGTTCTGATTGGGGCAATGAAGGTAATCGTTTTGATGCTTTAGATTGAATGAATGGATGGATCAGACTGGTGAGGAGCTAAGGAGGACAAGAGAGTCTCAAGAGTCCTCCTCAAACAGATGAAAACATGTAAAATTAAATAAAATTTCAAGGCAAAGCATAGTAGTCCAATGGATTCTACCTTAATCACTCATTTGTTTAATTTTAGAAGAAAAGAGAAGGGAAAATGATACACATAAACATCAGTGAAATTAAAATTACATAGAGAAAAAAATCATCAAAAAACAGAGCCACATGGATCCCAACAAGTGCTGCAAAAGCTTGGTCTTTCCTTTGCCAAAAATGTAGAGATGAAATGTACAATGATGTGCCAAACAATCCCAAGTGTCCAACCCTGAAAATGACTGAGAAATTACATAATATAGAAAATCCAAACCCATTCCCTTGCCTCTAGGGGTCGAGCTCATCATTCTAGGAGTTGTTTCAACAAATTCTAAACAAGGCACTGAAATCTAGGCATTATGCTATATGCTAGGAAACTGATTCATTCATTTAATTTTCACTTTTTAGTGAATGAATCCTCTAGAACAAGTAAAAATGTGCCAATATTACATCACGGTCATCAAATTACATCATGGTAGATCAATAGTTACATCAAAAAGTAAAACTGGTCCAAACTAGGTGAATTTCTGAGCCGCTGAGTAAAAAATAAGCAAAAATCCTCTATGCACCGTGCCCAAATTCTCTAGGTGGCGTGCCACTTTGGAGCTGATTTTGAGGCATGTCCTGAAGTCAAAATTGAGAGCATGATAGCTCATTGTAAATTCCTACCTGTATACGTTCCAACCGAAGTGGAATTTTTGGATTTGGATGTCATTTGCCCCTTCAAATATCCAATCTCCGAAGACTGCTTCCTGTGTGTCAAAATAGGGGCAGTGAGGTCATTTTTTAGTGTTTTTTGACCTTTTGAGGGTCCAAAACTTGCCCAAATTTCTTGGCCATGAACAAGAAACCATAATTTGTCATGCCAAATCCAGAAATATAATTTTTTTGTAATTTGGAGCTCCCTAGCAAAAGCAAGCGCCACGTGGCGCGACGCATAGGGAGGAAAACCCTGTGTTAAAAATTTCTATGCATAGTGCCTTTTTACAGACCAGTTTTGAGGGTCCTCCCAGTGTCCAAATTGGGTGTGGGATATCTAGTTGGAAATTTATTTGAGTATAATTTCCAACCCAACTAGAATTTTTCAATTTTTAGTTCATTTTCCTTGTCAAAAATCAAATCTCCCAAGACTTGTCAAAATGTGCCAAATGAGGCCGCCTCAAGGCAGAGTGCTGTTGTAGTCAACTTTTGAAGGTCATCCTCAACTCAAAATTGAGCTCATGATAGATCATTCAAAATATATTTTTGTATAATTATCATTTGACTCAACAAGAAAGTCATTTGGCCAACCAAGCTAGGAGAAAACTTGATTTTCCCAAGGTCACTTCAGAGGTGCATCAATTCTCCCGAGACAACTGTATTTTGACATTTCTCTAAAACCATGACACCTGTGTAAAACGTGAAGGAGGTTTTTCTTCCTTAGCATATTTTGGACAAAAATTTCTCTCATTTTTCTCAAATTCATCTTTTCTTGCTCAGAAACATCATTGGAGTAAAACCTATCCCGATGTGTGAAATCGGGGATTTGTCGAAATGAAGCGAAATGAAGGGGATAAGGGGCTTCTAAATTCTTGAGAAAATTTTTGGAAGTAGGGAGGGATGTTAGAAAGTAGGGGAAAGTGGAATTTCAAATGTTGAGTGAGGGTAAGGGGTCCAAATGGGCAAGACACGTGCCTAGCCTAGAAAATTGCCAAGTTATAGCAAGAAACTAGGGTTTGTGGAAAAATGAGGAATTTGGGGGATCTCAGTGATGGGAAGTGTTTGATAAGGTACATTAGGGATAGGGGAAGGTGTATGGACATCAGGATAAAAGTTTTGCTAATGATCTGAACATCCAAGAGAAGTTGTCTTCAAAACCCTAGGAGAGGGAAATGACCCTACCTAGGCACAACTGAAACATGAACAAGGCATAAAAGGACCCAGTGGAAATTGGCATGATGATGAAAACCCTCTGAATGATGGTACACTCTGCCGAATGGCGACATGAAGCTCTTGGGATAGCCATTAGGGTTTGGGAATTTTAAGTATGAGACTAGGGTTTGGTGCATTTGGGATTTTCGGAAAGGGAACTTGGGATAAGGGATTAGTGATTTAAGGGGGTAGTGGAACTTAAGGAATAAGGGAATCAATGAAAAATGGATACGGGAGTAAACTTGGTGGAAAAATAGTCATCAAAACCCTAGGCAGCAATTTTTGTTGGAGGAACTTGAAATGATAGGGTTTAACTTCTTTAAGCAATCACCATGAAACAAGCAACATGAAGTAAGCACCCAACTTGGATAGAAAATGATAATGGAGGCTCTACCTGACAAATCCATGCATTTTTGGGTGATTTGAGCGATTTGGGAACGTTATAGAAATTTTTGAACCCTCTGTCTATACGCGTCGTGTGGCCATCCCAATGCGTCACGCCTCACCAATGCGTCGTGCCCGTATTAAAATGCACTGAGTTTTGAGGCCTAGTGCGCCGCGCCGGCTGTATGCACCATGCCTCCTGCCTATTGCACCGCGCTAGCAACTTAATGCGTTTTTCGCCCAATTTCTCACTTGATTGCCCTGCCTTGATTCTCTTTTACAAATGATCTTTTCAAATGAAGGAATTGCTTATAAACAAAGAGCCTTTGAGATTTTAGCTCATGAAACCCACTTTCATAATGTTTGCAGAACTTTGGCACTTTCACTTTTTAATACAAACTCCGATTTTGTTTCCATTTGATTTGTTAAACTGATGATGAATCTCTTTGTCTATTCTGCAGGGATGGATGTCATTGGATTTGGAAAAGGCAACCACGGTTACGCCTGAAGGACTTTACAACTGAAACAACCTTGAAAATCACATGATATTTATTACAAAAGATGAAATTTGACGATTTTTCTTCAAAACATAGTTTTGAAGAAAATTCACGATTGAGCATTATTACGATGAAAATTTGCAATGAAAACTTATTTCGAACCTCCCTCATGTTCCTGCTGGCATTATTAGCCATTTTTAAGACTAAAATCGCAAAACCCTAGACCTACTGAATAAAATGGCTCTTCGCTGACCACGAGACCAAACAAGGTTGTATATGACTTTAAAATTGACTTTGAGGAGCAGACACGGAGATGAGTGACAAGACCCTTCCATTATAAGATCAATGCTCCTAATGGAATGCAAATGACTGGACTGAATGAGACACCTAAAAATGAAATGCAACAAAAGAGATTTTGATCGTTGATGGAGGGATGAAAAGACTGACTCTAACAGGACCCTTACCCAAAGCAACTCATCTTCTGCCACCCAAACCCTAAATCAGCACCCGTTCCATCCTCAGTGCTATCCTACTCAAACCCATCAATGGTTTTATCCCTCCCTAGGCTTACGGCCTCCACTCTTGACATTAGGACTCTCTCCATTGACTCACCTATCCTAGACTGTCTACCGCTATCTCCCAGAACCCTAAAGCTTCTGATTGCCTCCTCATCCCCTCCCCTCAATCCCTCACCCCCTATAGATCATTTCTTCTCTAAAAACAGTCCCTCTTGTCTGGGTAGCAAGACTGATGTGGCAGTAGAGGCTCAGACAATCCATGGCACCCTTGTCTATTGTGCGGTGACATAGGCCTCGGCTCCTCCTTCTAGTTGTTTTGACACTCCTATAATCCGAGTAAGATCTGTGGATCATCAACCCTAGACTAAAGCAAAAAGCCACTTGGACTCATTGCTAGATCACCCAACTGTGCCGAGAACAAGGAAAAGGAAAACAAGGTGTGTAAAGGCCTCTGGAAAAGACTACACCATCAAATTTGGGGAAGGACTCACCATGGGAAAAGTGGCAGATAAGGTAGGAAAATTTCTGGTGGGTAGGGTTCGAGGAAGAACCTACACAACAGAGAGATTGGGGTTATGGGTAAAAGAAATCTGGGGGCAAATATGCATTCAGCTCACAAAACTATAGATCCTCCCACGAGGATGGTTTTCACTTCATTTTGCCCTCGAAGAATACACAAACATGCCAGTCGCCCGGTACTGGCATATCAAAATGGCCCCTGTGTTTCTCAAAATATAGATCCCTCTGTTTGACCTAGAAAGAGAACAGATAGGATCTGGACCTTTGTGAGTATGTTTACCTGGTTTACCCCTTTAGTACTGGTCAAAAGAAGTGTTTGTACGAATTGGGAATACCCTCGGCACCTTTTTGGATTATGACAAATCCATAATACAGTCCAAGAATCGTACCTTAGCTTGTATCCTAGTGCATCTGGATACTCAGGAGGGTTTGGAGGAAAATATTACTCTCTAATGGAAAAACTTTACTAGGGTTCAAATTCTAGATTACGAGGGAGTGCCATTTAGAGGTCATCGCTGCCACAAGGTTGGGCATCTGTATAAGGAATGCCCACTGGTCCAAAAACCCCGAAAGTGACTATGGAAAAACAAGGCGGCAATGGAATGGCTTTCACAGATACCCCCAGGAAAGCTCCATCAACAGCTACCACTCCACCACAAAAGGCGACCCTAGCTCAGCCTGTCGAGCCATCTATAGGTTGCTCCTCACATCCCCCATCACCAACTCTGACTCGAGCTAGGATCAAGTATTTCTCTTCCCACTCGCCCTGTTTTATCTTCTACTTATGCATTTTCTACACATCATCTTCATAATGCATATGTACTGGATCAAACTACCACCACTCCATCTATCCCCTGCCCCCTACTCTCCCATCAATCGGTTTATTCTACTACTTCTCCATCCCTACCTCCAGAGGCATCCACCACCCCATCCCCATCGTATTCCCCGCCACTCTTACAATCTGCGTTCCCACCCCCTCACAGTGGATACACACTCAAAACTCTCTGGCCTCATCCTATCCCTCCCCTTGATGCCCATTAAACCCCTTCGTGGGTGCAAATCCTATCCCTCACATGCTATACTTCGAGCTAGTGCAGAGGTGGCCTCGGGTAGGAAATCTTCTTTAGATCAGGTTCTTAGAGACAAGAACACCCTTGATATGTTACCCCCATGAAGTGCCTATCATTTAACTCGAGGGGCATGGCTAGCTCGCCCAAAAATCCAACCCTCTGAAGGCTTTTAAAATCCGATCCTATAGATATCATTTTTCTTCAACAAACTGTTGGAAATAATACTGAGAGGGGGGGTGAATCAGTAATATCAAGTCAAATATTCCTTTGCCAAAATCAAATGATATACGCTACTTCAATTAATTAAACCCGCGTATATACGCAACTATGCAAAAGGAAACCCGCGTATACAAAGAAAAATTTTAATTTACTTTATCTTTCTGATGTTGATTGTTAATCTGTGTTTCAGAATCAAATAACCAGTAACCAGAAACAATAAAATAGAGCAGAAAGACAATCACACACAAGAACACAAGATATAAGGTGGAAACCCAATGTGGGTGAAAACCACCTGCTGCAATTCGTCTCTATCTTCTTTTAAATTAGAAATCTTCTTTTACAATGTACTGGTGCAGTCCTTTACCAGTACGCAGGCTGCAACCTGCAGAGAGCTACAACCCTCTCTCTTCTCCAGCTTCTCCTGGAAGGGAGCTACAACCCCCTTTAGCTCTTGCACTAGCCAAGATACTAGTACGTAGGTGCTGGCCTACAGAAGGCAACAACCTTCTCTTTCTTCCAGGGACCACGTTTCGTAAATTTTTTAGACTGGATCCATGAACATCAATCAATCATCTCCTTCTCACCAATTAGATCTGAATCAAGTAGATACTTCTCTAACAGCTGTACCCAAAACACAGTACCAGAAACCAGACACCAAAATCTGAACCCGGAACACAGCAACAATAAACAAAAGTAGCTAGATCACAACTCAAAATATATACGGTATTTCAATAACCTGCAACATGTGTGCATACACCTCTGTGTTTGGAACAACCTGCGTATACGTTGTTTTCATTCACTAAACTAGCGTGTATACGCTCCTTCGCTTCACTAAACCTGCGTACAGATCTATAAAGGATAATTCGCTCTTTCAGATATTCAAACACTATTGAACCCAAATTATCAGTGTTATAGATCAAGAAAGTGCCACCTATAACAGACCAAAATCATACAAAGATAATGTCATTCAAGCTTAAATATTATGACCCATCAATAGAACTTATCCTTCTCTTTGCGCTAAGGTTCCTCCTTCATTCAGATCCAAATCTGCACCATAACCCAATTACCAGTATTCTAGATCTAGCACTTTATGAGATATTCAATGATCATTCAGATGATCCTTTTGCCACATGATCTCCTTCCTCTTTTATAGTCTTTGGCCTTCCACAATACCACGGTCCAAAACCATAATAAACCAATACCACGGACCCAATACTTGGGATCAACACCTCTGACGAGGTACCATGGTCCAAAACCATAGGTTCAAATACCAAGGACTAACTGCCACGGACCAAAGGTAAGTTCTCTAGCATATATGCACTTTTGTAATGTATAACCCACGTGTATACGTGACTTCATCTAGCTGAACCTGCGTATATGTCTTTTCCTTCATTTTGAAGGCCTGAACTAAGATCTGTTACCAAAGAGAGTTTCCATCAAGGACAACACCTGTGCCATAGCTCTAAATTAGCGCCATAGTGCCAACAATCTCCCCCTTTGGACTTGAGGGCAACCCCAATATCCTCAAAGTCATTCTCCCCCTTTGTCATCAAGGGAAAAGGGTTGTGCTCCCCCTGAGTACATGCTGAAATCTCTGCCCTGTTGTGTTGAGCATGCTCCCCCTGACTGTAGGCAAGATTTGCAAAAGATGTTCTTCAAGAAGAACGATGACATAAAAGACCTTCCTACCACCAAAAGACTCAATACTTACATCCATCATCCAACCAAGTGGGGCTCATCCAGAAATTTACATATGACAACCAAATATATTACATTTTCATCCCAGGCATAGTGGGGAAACCAAAATAGGTCGTTACATGACCTTGACACCATAAAAGAGATACATGACATTGAGATAAAATATCTAGAGCAGGACTTATGAAAGTCACCAATAATTGATAGCAACAACATCTGTCAATCACCATTCAGATCAACAACCATGATTTCCTTCTATTCTCCCTTTACAATTAGTCCACCAACAACAGTTGTGAACTAGAACCAAAAGCTTCTAAGATAATGCCAACAATGCATCATTAGAAGTTTATCTGCTCCCCCTGAACCTGTGCTAGAAGGCCTATATCAAGATATCTTCAACCAGAGCCTCTCCCTACAGATATCCATCAAACCTCCATATACGCGACTATCTCTGCACAAACAGGCGTATGTATGCGGATCCTCCTCAGGCAACTTGCGTACACCACTTATTCTCTAAAACAGACAAGTTTAACAGCAAGATGATGCATCAACTACTCCCAGCTTCTGTCTGAGATATTCAAAAGTTTCCTTGGGGAATGGTTTGGTGAGAATATCAGCAACTTGTTCCTTAGAAGGAACATACTCCAATTTGACCTTTTGTTCCAACACTTGTTCCCGGAGAAAGTGATACTTGATCAATATGTGCTTGGTCTTTGAATGCATGAGTGGGTTCTTTGAAATGTTGATTGCACTTGTATTATCAAATAAGATGGATATAGGTGGTGTACAAGTGATCTGAAAATCCTGCAAGGTTTGCATCATCCAAAGGAGTTGAGTGCAGCAAGATGCAACTGCCACATATTACGCTTCAGCTGTAGATAAAGCAATCGAACTTTGTTTGTTGCTGAACCAAGATACTAATCTGGAACCCATAAAGAATGCACCACCACTTGTGCTCTTTCTGTCATCCACGCTTCTAGCCCAATCTGCATCTGTATAAGCATGAAGAGTGAGATCTGTATCTCTAGGATACCATAAGCCATAGTTTTGAGTTCCTTGAAGATATTTGAAAATTCTCTTTACTGCCTGAAGATGAGTTTCCTTTGGATTTGCCTGAAATCTTCCAACTATTCCCACTGCATGCATGATGTCTGGTCGGGTACCTGTCAAATAAAGTAGACTTCCAATCATAGACCTGTAGGTTGGTTGATGCACAGCTGCTGATTCATCATTTGCACTGAGACTGCATCCTGTAACCATGGGAGTACATACTAGTTTTGCATCTTCCAAGCCATATTTCTTCAAAATCTGCTTGAGATACTTGGTTTGAGATAAGAAGATACCGCCTTCATTTTGTTGGATTTGCAAACCAAGGAAATATGTTAGTTCTCCCAGCAAGGACATTTCAAATTATTTCTGCATGACCAAGGCAAAGCTTTGACTCATATCTTCTTCATTGCTGCCAAAATAATGTCATCTACATACACAACAAGTATTAGCAATTTGTCATTTTCAACTTTTATATAAAGATTTCTATTTGCTGATCCTTTTGAAAAACCTTGTTGATGAAGATATTTGTCCAAACGATAGTACCAAGCCCTTGGAGCTTGTTTGAGCACATAGAGAGCCTTTTTCAATCTGCATACAAGATTTGGATCATTTCCAAGAATGAACCCATCTGGCTGTTCAATGTATACTTCTTCTTCCAAGTCTCCATTCAGAAGGTTGATTTCACATCCATTTGAAGTACTTTGAAGTTTTGAAAACTTGAGAGAGCAAGGAACATTCGAATGGCCTCAAGTCTTGCAACGGGAGCAAAGGTTTCTTCAAAGTCTATTCCTTCTTGTTGAGCATACCCTTTGCAAACAAGTCTGGCCTTGTTTCTAATAACTTCCCCATTTTCATTCAACTTGTTCTTGAAGATCCATTTTGTTCCTATGGCATTCTTATCTTTTGGTTTAGGAACCAACTCCCAAGTGTTGTTCTTTTCGATCTGCTCAAGTTCTTCATCCATTGCTTTGACCCAGCATTCATCTTTGAATGCCTCTTTTACATTTTGTGGTTTAGTGGAGGAGAGAAAAGCCAAATAGCTTGAGGCTTCTGCAATTTTTCTTCTTGTTTGTATACCTGCTTCCTTTTGCCCCAAAATTTTAGATTCTGGATGATTCTTCTGAACATACCTGGATGGAGTCTTCTCCTCTATCCTTATCTGTTCCTCTGGTGCCTCTTGAGGTTCTTCTTCATCATCAATCTGATTTTGAGGGTAGTCTTCATCCTCTTCAATATTTTCATAATTTACTTGCCTAGGAATGTATCCTTTTTCATCAACCACTACATCAATGTTGTCAACAATTATTCCAAGTATTTTATTGTAACACTTATATGATTTGCTGTGGGGAGAATAACCAAGGAGGATGCCTTCATCTGCTCTAGGTTCAAGTTTGCCAAGATGTTCATCATTATTCTTAATATAGCATTTGCTTCCAAAAATTTTGAAATGCTTTGCCGAAGGAGTCTCACCATACCAGAGCTCATGAGGAGTTTGAGTGCTATTAACTCAGACATTTGTTTTGTTGAGAATAACAACCACAGCAAATGCAACTTCACCCTAGAAGGTTGCAGGAGTTCGAGACTCATCAAGCATAGCACGAGCCATTTGTTGAACCGTTCTGTTCATCCTTTCCACCACTCCATTTTGCTGAGGATTCCTAGCTGTAGAGAATTCCCTTCTTATTCCATGTTCTTCACAGAAATCGAAAAATTCATTTGAGGTAAACTCCCCACCTCTGTCAAACCTGAGGCACTTAATTTTGTGATCTAATTCGTTTTCAGCCAAGGCTTTGAAAGATTTGAATTTGTCGAATTCTTCATCTTTGTGCTTCATAAGTCCTAACCAAACCATCCTAGAGAAGTCGTCTATGAATAATATAAAGTATTCTTCTCCTCGAGGTGACCTTGTCCTAAATGGACCACATACATCTGTATGGACTAGCTCAAGAGGCCTGCTAACTGATCCTTCTTTCTCAGGGAAGTTAGTTATGGTTTGTTTACCAAACTGACATGATTTGCATATAGTGTTGTCTGGAATTTTGATATCTGGAAGACCACGAATTGCCTGGTATTTGCATGCTTTCCTTATTTGTGAGAAGCTTAGATGCCCCAACCTCAAGTGCCATAACCAATGTTCATCATCCTTGCTCAAATAGTATTGTTGTTGTCCTTCTTCAAATATGTGTAAATTGTTTGGAGTTCTTCTGCCTTTGATCATTGTTTCTCCTGTATCAAGATCACGAACACTACACCCATTTGATCGAAATATTACCTTGGTTCCTTGATCGCACATCTGACTGACACTCAGTAGATTATGCTTCAAGCCATCAACATACAAAACATTTCCAGCTTTGACCTTTTCTTTCAATTGCGCAGTGCCTTTCCCTTTTATGACTGCAGGGGCATCATTTCCAAAAGAAACTTTCTTTCCCTTTTCTAAAACACTATATGATTCAAGTTTTTCTTTATCACTTGTCATATGCTTTGAAAATCCACTGTCAATGTACCATTGGTTTTCTTGTCCATCTGCATATAAAGCTATCCCATATTTTTTTGGTTGCGGTTCCTTCATTCTCCATGTTCTGGCACTTGAGGTTTGTTCCTTCTGGGTTGTCTTCCAAAACCTGCTCCCGCATTCAGAATCTTCATGACCGAAGTTATTACAAATAGAACATTCAATTTCATTTTCAAGGGTGGAAAAGTTGTTATAGGTCCTTTTTGTGATTCTAGTCATACTTCTTTGTTTTTGAGCTTCTCTAGTCATGATTGTCTTATAGGCAACACATTGAGCTACTTTGTGGCCAAAGTTATGGCAAGAGAAACATTGGCCATTGAAGAAACTCCTCTGATTATCAAATCTACCTACCAAATGATTGTAGTTTCTATTGTCATCCATTATTGAGGAAAATTGAGAAGATTTTACCTGTGGCTGGTTGTAGCTTTTGTTCATCCTTAAGGTGGATTGCCCCTGATTTACCTGGTAGTTTTTGTTTATTCTTGATGTAATTCGTCCCTGTTTTACCTGGTGATCTCCATTGGGCTTTTGCTCATTCCTCCTTGTTGCATCGAGATAACTCTTAGAGGTGGATGCTTGAGATGCTTCCCCATTATACCCCAGACCAGTCTTGATTAGTGGAGAACACTGTACATTGATAATCTCATCTAGAGTTTTAGATCCTTTAACAAATTTAAGATTAAGAGCCTTTGTTTTCTCAATTTATTTTCTAAGGCCAACAATTTCACATTCTAACTCTCAAGAATTTTTCTTTTCATCAGTTGGAATGCAGAGTACAAGATCACATTCTTTCTTCTAAACATGTTTTGAGTCTAGAAATCTCTTCATAAAATCCATCCACATCTATAGCATCCATGTAATCATCATCTTCAAAGGCCATTAAAAGTTTATAGTTATTACCTCGTTCATCTTCATCACTATTTGAAATACCATCACTATCTTCATGAGTGTAGTAAATTTTCTTAGTTGCATTCTGTTTCTTGTTCCATCTAACAGGTTCCTTCCCTTTGTCAGTTTTATCCTTATGAGGACATTTGGCAACATAGTGACTGACTCTCCCACAAGCAAAGCATTTGAAAGGTAACTTACCTCTGAATCTTTTCAATACCCCATTGAAGGTTTTTGACAAAATTTTATTCTTCTTCCTCTTCTGACGCATGTCCTAACTCATAGTAGTCTCCTTTGCCTGAAGTCTTGAGAGTCACTTCTCTCCTGTCTGATGGTCCTCCTTTCCTCATTTCATAAGAAGTTAGAATCATGTGAAGCTGTGAAATTGTAAGGTTTCGTAGATTCTCCTTTTCTTCTATTGCAGAAACTTTAGATTCAAACTTAGGGGACAAATATCTTATAAATTTTTCAACCACAACAGCCTCTTTTATTTCTTCACCCAAGTTTTTCATACAATTAACAATCTCATCCACACGAAGGAAATAGTTAGCCACACTTTCATCATTATGCATTCTGAGATTTTCATACTGAATTCTGAGGGTTTGAAATTTTGCTCGTTTTACCTGATCGTCTCCTTCATAGCTTAGTACAATATTGTCCCATATTTCTTTTGCGGATTTATACTGCATAACCTTGACAAATTCTGATTGAGATAAACATCCTAATAGAGTATTGACTGCCTTTGCATTTGTTTCATATTTCTTCTTCTCAGCGGGATCTGTAGGAGTTGCTGATGGAAAAGTATACCCTGTATCTATGATATTCCAGACTTCTGTACCAAGAGATTGAAGATAGGCAGTAACTCTTACCTTCCAATATACGAAGTTTGTCCCATCAAAAATTGGTGGCCTGATTGATGCTTCCCTCTCGTAGTTACTCATGATGAAAGATCTTCCTTCAAGCGATCAAGCTTCTGCTGAAGGACCTGCTTTGATACCAATTGTTGGAAATAATACTGAGAGGGGGGGTGAATCAATATTATCAAGTCAATTATTCCTTTTGCAAAAATGAATGATATACGCTACTTCAGTTAATTAAATCCGCGTATATACGCAATTATGCAGAAGGAAACCTGCGTATATACGCAATTATGCAGAAGGAAACCCGCGTATACAAAGCAAACTTTTAAGTTACTTTATCTTTCTGCTGATGATTATTAATCTGTGTTTCAGAATCAAATAACCAGTAGCCAGAAACAGTAAAACAGAGCAGAAAGACAATCACACACAAGAACACAAGATATAAGGTGGAAACCCAATGTGGGTGAAAACCACCTGCTGCAATTCGTCTCTATCTCTCTTATTAAATTAGAAACTTCTTTTACAATGTACTGGTGTAGTCCTTTACTAGTACGCAGGCTGCAACCTGCAGAGAGCTACAACCCTCTCTCGTTCTCTAGCTTCTCCTGGAAGGGAGCTACAACCCCCTTTAGCTCTTGTACTAGCCAAGATACTAGTACGTAGGTGCTGGCCTACAGAAGGCTACAACCTTCTCTTTCTTCCAGGGACCACGTTTCATAAATTTTCAGACTGGATCCATGAACATCAATCAATCATCAAGAATTTCTCCGTCAACCAATCTCCTTTCCGCCAATTAGATCTGAATCAAGTAAATACTTCTCTGACAGTTGTACCCAAAACACAGAACCAGAAACCACACACCAAAATCTGAACCCAGAACACAGCAGCAATAGATAGAAGCAGCTAGATCACAACTCAAAACATATACGCTATTTCAATAACCTGCAACATGCGTGCATACGCTTCTGTGTTTGGAACAACCTGCGTATACGCTGTTTTCATTCACTGAACCAACGTGTATACGCGCCTTCGCTTCACTGAACCTACGTACAGATCTATAAAGGATGATTTGCTTTTTCAGATATTCAAACACTAATTAACCCAGATTATCAGTGTTATAGATCAAGCAAGCGCCGCATATAACAGACCAAAATCATACAAAGATACTATCATTCAAGCTTAAAGACTATGATCCATCAATAGAACTTATCCTTCTCTTTGCGCTAAGGTTCCTCCTTCATTCAGATCCAGATCTGCACCATAATTCAATTACCAGTATTCCAGATCTACCACTTTATCAGATATTCAAATAATAATACAGATGATCATTTGCCACATGATCTCCTTCCTCTTTATAGTCTTAGGCCTTCCACAATACCACGGTCCAAAACCATAATAAACCATACCATGGACCCAATACTAAGGATCAACACATCTGACGAGATGCCATGGTCCAAAACCATAGGTTCAAATCCCAAGGACTAACTACCATGGTCCAAAAGCAAGTTCTCCAACATACATGCGCCTTTGTTATGTCTAACCTGTGTGTATACACGCCTTAGTCTAGATGAACCTGCGTATATGCCTTTTCCTTCATTCTAAAAGCCTGAACTGAGATCTGTTACCAAAGAGAGTTGCCATCAAGGACAACACCTGTGCCATGGCTCCAAACCTGTGCCATAATGCCAACCTGTGCCATAATGCCAACAAAATGTTGGAAACAACTCGTAGAATGCTCATGCCTTAGACTTGCTTGTTGGACATTTCACCTTGGAGCTTGACATGTATCACTTGTAAAGGGAGTGCTTCACATGTGAGCCTATTTCTGTAGAGTCAAGTTGCTTGTAGTCGACTAGGTCCATGCTATATTGTTGGCCCCATTTACCTCTCATATAAATAGAGGAAGGAGAGTATCCTTTCATTCATTCATTGATCACACACTTGTATCAGAGATCTAAGGAGTGGAGGATAGAAGTCTCTCTTTCTTATACTCTTCATTGTATTATTACTCTTTGTCTTGAAGTGCTAGGGTTCTTGGAGAAGATCAAGGGAAATTCAAGGGGTTTCACCCCAAGGAGGCAAAGAAGCTAGGGTTTGTAATAAACCCTAGAGGGTAAAAGAAGCGTTGTATCTTGTAGCTGTTGTGAGAGAAGAAGGCTAGGGTTTTGGAAAACCATAGTGATACTTGTTATGCTTGTTGAGGAGGAGAAAAGAAGGAAATGTTTTGCATGTGCTAGGAAGGACTTGTCGATGATGATATTAGCTTTTTGAGAATCCTTGGTGGATTTACCAACTATGATTAGGAGTGATTCCTAGCTAGTACTTAGGAGGATTTGGTGTCTAGGGTTTTCATGGTTTCCCTAATTAGGGTTTGGGGAGCTTGAGATTGCACCCGCTTGTGATATACTGCAAGTATGTACATATACTTCATCTCTTATATATTAATTAAGTGTTGCTATATCCAATCATTGCGTGCTTACAGATTTGCTTTTCAGTTTATATTGTTTTTTGGATTGGGTGAATTCCAACACTTGTTGTTCATGTTGATTTGGAATAACATAGGGCTGAAATCATTAAGAGATTTAACATATGTCTTGAAGATAAGAGGGCATATTGGTTGCTGTAAAATCTTCTCTAATAAAGTTATTTCAAATCTGTTAGACGCATGAAACAGTGTGGCCCAAAGGTTGTAACTTGTTGACAATGAAGTACACTTGTAGGGTATCTTTTCTCTTGAGTTGTCTGATAATTTGGAATGAAGTATTTGCTGTGGTTTGCAGCTGTGATTAAATATTTTACATCAACCCTAAGGCTGAGAGCTCTCAAGGATTAGATCCAAAAAGCCTCTAGTAAGAGGTGAAATTTCTGAATTCGCAGTAAAAGTCTTAAACAGAAATTTCTACGTTTTGAAGTTGCTCTTCTCAATCGGATGCATGATGGTCAAGATTTATGCTGACCATTTTACAAATTTTTATACGATTATTATAAGGATATTTTGACAATTTTCTCTCGGCTTTCATAAATGCTTCTTTTTTAATTTCCCTATTGGAAGAAGTTCTGTTGTTCCATAAATTAGTAAAATTGACATTCCCCACTTCCCCCAGAGATTCAGAAACTTTCCATATTTCAAGCTCTCGTATTTGATGATGTTATACAAATATCTGCCATAGCTAGAGAGGTATTCATTTTCTGAAGACAGTGTTTGATCCTTATCCCGATATTCCGAAGTTAGAACAAAATATCTGTCGTACATATAGAGTGGCTACTTGATCTATCTTGTCATTTTCTGAAACTTAATATCTAAATAGAGAGTTTGAGGTTTGTCTTAATATTTGCACAATAAATAATGCTGATCACTGGTTGTTTCAGTCATTGTTTAATGTAATTGAATTCTGCATGTTAAATTGTTTACATGAACTGGCACATTTCATGGGATACATATGTCTTGAATTTCAGCTTAAAACAATGTATTGCTAAGAAGCTTGTGCATGCATTTGCAAAAATGACATCAAGTATACAGTTAAAAGTTAATAATAATGATATTTTTTTTTCTATTTCTGCCATTATGATATTTTATGAGTGATTATACCAGGTGAAAAAGGCAGCAGTGGATATCGTCCAAGGATTAACTGGTTCAGAAGAGGGAGTTCGGAGTCTTGCTAATCATTCAAAGGCTCTTTTGCCTTCACTTTTGCATCTTGTTGGTGATAAAAAGGTATCACTTTCTCCATCATTTTACTAATTCTGGAGCTCAACTTACAATGAAAACATGTGGTATAATAACTTGTTGTCTGTAGCATTTGTCCTCAAATGGATAACTAGTCAGAGTAAATATCACCCTCATGAAAAAACATGTTAGATGCATTCCTTACAACTTTTGATCCATTCTTACAATGCATTCCATAATCCCAGTATAATTTAATTATCTTGGGCTTATGATGATAAGAATAATATTGATATATGCATTGGTTTTGTTGAAATTTTAACTCATTATGTGCAGATCTGAACTCAAGTATCAAACCTAGAACAGAATGAAAATGTTACAAAACATTAACCAAAATTTCTCCTTTTTAAAAACAGATACCGTAGAAGTGTAACTTAGAAGTAGAGATACAACATAACTGAATTGGGATCATTTTTCTGAGTGACTGGTCGTACATCTGAGAAATACTACTGCTGAAAATCAAAATCAGCAAGCTCGTAATCTATAGAAATAACCAATAGTCTTCTCATTGACCATGAAAGAATGATTCCAATGACTCAATACAAGAGAGAGATATCTTAGGAAGCTAGGCAAAATGATTTTGAAGAATTCTGTAAGAAACGTGGTATAGCAAGGCAAAAAACTACTCCATACATACCTCAGCAAAATGTAGGTGCAGAAAGGATGAACAGGACGCTGATGGAGAAAGTAAGGAACATGCTCAATGGTGCTGGGTTAGTACAAGAAATATGGGCAGAGGCAGTGGACGTTTTGTGTTACCTAGTAAAGAGATCATCCTCATGAACTCTAGATGATAAGACTCCACATGTGGTATGGACTGGTAAGAAATTGTATACATCTCAGGGTATTTAGTTGTGATGCTTATGTACATGTTCCAAAGGAGGATAGGAGTAAGCTGGATAAGAAAACTGAAAATTGTATCTTTATTTGATTAAAGATGGTTTGAAAGGTTATAAGCTTTTGAACCTAGAAGCTAAGAAGGTTGTGTATAGTAAAGATGTGGTATTTAAAGAAATCAAAGATGTTGTCAAATAGGCTACCAAGGGAGAAAGAACAATAAAAGATAGAGTTTGAACTTTGAATTGAAGGATGATGAATCAAACTCTATAGAAGAGCAAGAACCAGAATAAGAACCTGTTATGAACAAAGTTCATATGCGCAGTAGAATACTCAGAAGATCTGAAATATATAAATATCCATGATAGGATAAATATATTTATATAAGAATGTACAAAAGATATGAGATCATGATAAGAATGTTATAAATGAGGGCCCACTTATATACCTAGGCAGGTGCCCTTTCATGAATGATCATGTCTTTAGAGACATGCCTCTTCTACACTAATCACTAATCACTAATTAATTAATCATTATTATATATATATATATATATATATATATATATAACATTGCCTTCCTCTTTAGAAAGCTTTGTCCTCAAGGCTTATTGTTGACAAGGCATATCATTTGTTTCTTGTCTTATAATCTGTTCACATCTTTTACGAATTCTTGGAGTTGTCATCTTCGTTGATACAAGATGATAGGATCCTCTTAGTGATAACAAAATTGTTGCACTGAGAAGGGATTTGACCATCCTAAATCAATCTTCTGTGGAATCTTGCGGTTACTGGATACTTCGTGTAATTTTTTATCACAAGACTAAATTGCACTGACATTAGTAGTCTTTGGAACATAAGTTCGTTGTTTTTGTTCTGGGTGATACATATATGCAGAGTGATTGAGTTATCTGCTTTTGTGGTTCAGATGTCGATAGGGATTTCTTGTGGTTTGATTTTCCCTGATCACGCGTGTAACAACTTCCTGATTTACTTCACGTATTGTTGTTGTTGAGTTGGTTAAAAAATATTCATTTGGATTTTTCATCGTTTGAACTACAACATTGAAATATGTCATCTTCTTGAGTTAGGATATTCACTGGATCGGTATTTGCTTCTTTTTCTTCAACTAAATATTTACACTCGATGCTTCCTTCTCAATAAGTTGTTGTACCTTGTTTTCCAACGACTTCTTGTCCTTCTTAAGCTTCTTTATTTTCATCAATAATTTTTCACTATGGTCCTTAAGTGGAGAAACCTCTTTATGTTTGTCAGCGGTGATTTTGTCAAATTCCCTTTGCAACAAATGTCTTTCTTTTTTACTTTCTTGAAAAACTACTTTCGAGATATCTTGTATGCCTTCTGGTGTTATTGAATCTGATTTCAATGTAATGTCCTGTAGGCTGTAGTGTTATTTTTTTCTTCCTATAGGAAAATGTTAAACTTCTTCTTCGTATTTAGGATTAAGGACTCTAGAGTTTCCATCCAGGGTGAACTCAAAATAATGTCACCTTGATCCTTCCATAGGGATCGAACAAAGAATTGTGATATAAAAGTATAATGCACAATGTTTAATTGTAAATCGGTTATGTCATATTGTTTTTTATCCCAACGGTCTAATTTTTCGATTACATTTGATTCAAAAATCACCAATTGGTTAGCAAGAATAAGGTTTATATATTTTTTTTCTTCAGCGGGAGAGATAGAAATAATAACATCTTTTCTTGCAAGAGTTCCTTTAATTATAAATAGCATTGAAGTAGAGTAACATGAAGTTTCTAAAAATCTTCCATTGCTAGTTTCCATTTTGCGCATGTCGATAATTTTGTCAATTGATACTTTAATTATGAATTTTATATATTATTCATAATTGCAACCCACTTCTTATCGACTTCTTTATATCTCTCTCTCTCTCTCTCTCTCTTATATATATATATATATATATATATTTTAATGTAAAATACTCTCCTTTTTCTTTTAATAACCTTGACTCTCTCTTAAATCCCCCCCTTTTTATTTTTATTTTTTTAATTCTAATTTTATAAATTAAATCCTTTTAAGGAGAACCTTTATATTAAAATATTTTAATACATTTTTCCAATCCTTTCCCTCTTTGACAATCTAGACTCTTTGATAATAATGAGGGTCTCGTATTTTAATTGGGAACGTTATTTTAATTCCAATAATAATAATAATAATAATAATGGCGATGCCTCCTAACCTGTAAGCTCAGGTTGTTTCATTGCCAATTTCGGTGTCAATAGGGTTGAAGACACGTGAGAAGAGGCTTCGATTTGTGTGGATTTGTCGCAGCCATTGGGAAACAACGAATGGCTTGTGTGGATGCAACAAGTAGTTGCTGATCGAGGTAGTGGACGACAGGGACCAGGGTGGATGCATCAGTCAGAGGTGGCGTGGTAAGAATTTTCGTGTGGTACGGTGATTGCGAGTGACAGGCTGCGACAACGCATGGTAGCGTATGGTGGTCGTTCGGTTGGTGGTTGTACAATGTAGAAGGGACTGTAGGTTGTATGGTGGTTGCGTTGCTTTGGAAGTCATTGACAGATGACGATTAGTGGTATGCAGCGAGGGGTGGTGGCTGTGGTGTGTAGTTGTTCAGCGAGGACGACGACGGGTGCCTTGTGTTGTTGGTCAATGACCTTAGCGACTTTGATTTTTTTATTTTGTTTTTGTGTTTATATATATGTTATGCTCTTGACCTGCGAGAAATTCCAGAATACCAAATATGCGAAGAAATACAACCTAGAACACAGAACAAAATGATAAAGACAACAAGTATTTTATTATTCAGAGATGAAAGCAATGTTCACTTGTCTCTTCGAGGGGGCAACCTCCAGTAGAGCAGAGCTCAATTACAAAATAAGACTTGATATTTCTCAATGGAGAGTCTCTATCCTTTATATAGGATTCATACATACAATACGATGGGTCATTACCATGGTTCTCCCAATACCATCTATCTAGTACCATGGCCCGTTTGCAACTAACTGTGGTCCCTTTCTTAAATGTGAGTCAACCACTTACAATTATTAATACGGGCTTTATTGACTCTTTAACTAGCTATAACCTATTACATAAATAAAGGGGTTAGGGTTGGACCCTAACATGCCCTCCCCCATAAAAAGCAGCCTTGTCCTCAACGCTGAAGTTGCGGAAACTGTTGAAGAATAGTGGCTGGTTCCCAGGTCGCATCTTCTGGAGAGGTGTCTTTCCACTTAACGAGGACTTCCTTGATCGTGCGGCCGCACAAATGTCGTTCTCGCGTATTGAGGACCTGTTCAGGTTGAAGTCAGAGTGAACTTTCTTCATCCAATTTAGGTAGACTGGTTTGAATTCTACAATTGTTTCCCACCACTTTCTTGAGGCATGATACATGGAAGACTAGATGGATTTTTGAAGTTGGTGACAAGGCTAGCTTGTAGGCTACTACTCCAATGCGCTGAAGCATTTGATAAGGTCCGTAGAATTTTGGAGCTAACTTTTGGCAGCCCTTTTCTTTGAGCGATGTTTGCTTATATGGTTGCAGCGACAGGAATACCTGACCCCTTTCTTGAAATGTGCGCTCGGAACGATGTTGGTCTGCTTATTGCTTCATGCGATTCTGAGCTTGATGGAGATTATCTTTGAGACGGGCTAGCATGGCTGCATGGTTCTGTAGGAGTTGATCCACTGCTTGCACCTTAGAGCATCCAGGGATATAAGAAGTAGGTGAAGGTGGGAGTTGACCATACACCGCTTCATATTGAGTTATCTTGGTGGCTGCATGATAGTTAGTATTATACCACCATTTAGCTAGAGGTAGCCACTGTACCCATTGATGTTGCTTTTTTGAAGTGAAGCACCTTAGGTATGTCTCCAAACATTTGTTGATTGCTTCAGTTTGACCATCAGTTTGGGGATGATAGGAAGTACTTAGTTGGAGTTGGGTGCCTTGTAGCTTGAAAAGTTCTTGCCAAAAGTTACTGGTGAAAGGCGAGTCATGATCAGACACAATGGAAGTGGACATGCCATACAGTTTGAAGATCTGGTCCATGAAAGCTTGAGCCACCAAAGTGGGGGTAAATGGGTGGGGTAGAGCACAAAAATGAGCATATTTAGAGAGTCTGTCCACAACTACCATGATGACTCACTTGTTGCCTGACTTTGGAAGACCAGTAATGAAATCCATAGAAACATTTGTCCAGATTGAGGCAGGGATGGGCAATGGTTGTAAGGTGTCTGGTGACTTGACTGTTTCTCCTTTGTGGCATTAACACACATCACATTCAGCTACAAAAGTAAGAATGTTAGTTTTCATGCCTGTCCAAAAGAAAGAACAACGAGTGCAAGCATAAGTCTTCTGAAAGCCTGTATGACCTGCAGTGGGAGATGAGTGCAACTCTGCCAAAATGCGCGTTTTGAGGGTGGATGTCGGCGATATAACTACTCTATCCTTGTAGTGAAGAATCTCATCCTTCCAAGAGTAGCCAATTGAGGAATTGGGATCTGCTCTCAAGTTATTAATGAGTTGGGAGAAAGAGGGACATGAAAACCATTCCTTGCGGGCTTCTTCAATCTAATCTGGTATGGGAAGAGAGATTGAAAGTAGGGTGCTTTCATCCTCAAATTGGCGTGATAAACCATATGCTACTACATTGTCACGCCCTTTCTTGTAAATTACCTCATAATCATATCCCAGCATTTTGGCCAGCCATTTATTTTGTTGGGGCGAGGATAGACGTTGCTCCAAAAAATATTTGAGGCTTTGATGGTCTGTGCGGATTTGGAAACGCCGCCCCAATAAATATGGTTGCCAGGTATCTATTGCATGTAAGATGGCCATCATCTCCTTCTCATAGGTTGATTGCCCCAGATGTTTCCCACTCAGTTGTTGGCTGGTGAAGGCCAAGGGTCGACCTTTCTGCATTAAGACAACACCAATACCAGTACCTGAAGCATCACATTCAATCACAAAAGATTTGGTGAAGTCAGGTAGTGCCAATACAAGAGTAGAACACATGGCCTGTTTGAGAGCCATAAATGCCTGTTGTGTTGCTTCAGTCTAGACGAATGATTTTTTTCTTGAGAAGGTTAGTGAGGGGTCTAGCAATGCGACCATAATTGCAGACAAATTTGCGATAGTGGCCGGTGATACCTAAGAATCCCCTCAAACTCTTCAAGGTTTTTGGTTGGGGCCAATCTTGCATTGCTTGTATCTTTTTGGGATCCACCCAGACATCTTCACGACCCACATTGTGGCCCAAATACTCGACTTCTTCCATGCCAAAAGAGCACTTGGACAATTTGACAAATAATTTATGATTTTGGAGCAGTTGCAAGAGCAGGTCTACATGTTGAAGATGTTTTTCCTAGGTGAGGTTGTAGATGAGAATGTCATCAAAGAAAACGAGGACAAATTTTTGGAGATATGGTTTCAACAGGTGATTCATGAGGCTTTGAAAAGTGGATGAGGCATTACAGAGACCAAATGGCATGACCAAGAATTCATAATGGCCTTCATGAGTTTGGAAAGCAGTCTTGGGAATGTCTACTTCTTTCATGCGTATTTGGTGATAGCTAGAGCGAAGATCTAGCTTAGTAAAGAATTGAGCACCATGTAGTTCATCCAGCAGATCATCAACAACCGGGATAGGGAATTTGTCTTTGACCGTGAGCTTGTTGAGGGCCCTGAAGTCTGGACACATGCGCCATTCCCCATCTTTCTTGAGCACCATGACCACTAGTGATGAATAAGAACTGATGCTAGGATGAATGACACCGGCTTCAAGGAGTTCCTTGATGATTTTTTCAATTTCATTCTTTTGGGCGAAAGGATATCGATATGGCCGCACATTCAGAGGTTGTGCCCCTGGGACCAAAGTGATGCTATGATCATGTTCCCCCTTAGAGGGTGGAAGCTCTTTTGGTTTGTCAAATACTTGCTAGTGTCGATTCAAGACCTGTTGCATGTTAGGATGAATATGAAGAGTAGTGGGCTCGATGGCAATAAACTGGGTGATAACTCTATGATGGCTCTTTTTCAACAACTTTTCCATGCGATGCGAGCTGATGATTGAAGGAGCACTTGCCTGGAGTCCACGGAGGGTATGCATGTGGTTATTCTGCTTAAAGCTCATATATAACTCTTGGAAATCCATGGTGATTGGGCCTAGTGTGCGAAGCCATTTAACACCCAAGACAATGTCACAACCACCCGTGTTAATCGTAAACATGTGGGTCTTTAGGTGGTAGTCTCCCATATGAAGTTTGATATTTTCGCAGCGGCCTTCACATTTCATTTTCCCCCCCATCAACAATCTGGACCTGGAAATTAGAGACTGCCCTGACAAAACAATGAACAACTTCAGCGACTCGCTGATGGATAAAGTTATGAGTGCTGCCACTATCAATCAATACTACTACAGGGTGATGTTTAATAAAGCCTCTGATTTTGAGAGTTTGGGGCGCAGAAATGCTCACCAAAGCATGTAGCGAGATAATTGGTTCCTCTGGCGTAGCTGGGAGTTCATTGTCTTGTTGGGTTTCCTCAACTTCGTCCTCTGGTCCCTCAAGGGGTGGGGCTTCCTTAGATGAGCTGTGATCAGTAACATCAATTTGAAAGAATTTGGGTGCCTTGCATTTATGCCTGGGGGAGTATTTGTCATCACAGTAGTAGCACAATCCTTGTTTTCTTCGTTCAGCCATTTCTGCTGGAGACACCTTTTGAACCTTAAGTGTTTGGGAAGGGGCCTAAGCCTGGGTGGGGCGTCCCTTGGCTATGAAATTTGGACGAGGAGATTGGGCAGCTAAAGCACGTTCCACTTCGATAGTAGCTAGGTTGGTGGTGCATTCAGACATGTGCTTGCATGGCTTCTTTGAGACCACTTATAAAACATTCCAAGTAGAATTCATCTCCTAGACCTTTTGTGCGGATGGCCAATGTCTCAAAGGCTGCAATGTATTCTTTTACTGTGCCTGTCTGTCGGAGCTTAGTAAGATGACCCAAAAAATTAGAGTCTCTATCAAAGCGGTCACAAAGAGATTTTGAGAACACTTGCCAAGTTATGCTCCCGAGATAGCATTTCTGATGCCACTGCCACCATTGCCATCTCTCTTGGTCCAAGTAAAGGGCTTCCACACATAGTTTAGTTTGATCATCTCGAATATCATTCATAAGTAAATATTGTTCCATTTGTGCTACCCATACTGTCGGGTGATTTCCATGGAAGTGAATTTGATGGCTAGATTCTCCTGCAAGGTCTTCATTAAGACCATGTGCCTCTTGATGCAACCCCGACGTGCTCACTTTGAAATTATCCATGAATTTCTGCATTTGGTCTGCTATTTCCTTGAAAGAATCCAACTGTTTTTCAAGGCGCTCAATCTTCTCATTGGCCATGGCTTGAGTTCTGGTTTCTACCATACACAGATCTTGGTCACTTGTTGTCACTTTGAAAAAATTTGGGACCGCTTGAAAATTGAAGCTGACAAGTGAATGGTACCACTACGGTTAGCTCGTCGCCTTGATTCTTATGGGCTAAGTCTCTTATAAGTGTCCCGGGAAGGCCTTAGACCTTTTTTTTGTACTCCGAATGGAGTTTTACTCCCCGCTTATCAATAATGTAGTGGCCAAATTCCAGAAAACTTGATCTTGCCCAATGTCCCGTGAGAATCACCCCAGGTTATAGGAGCTAGAAGCCTCACTGCACAAATGGTCAGATCTGCCTGCGAAACCCCCAACTACAGAATGTGAGTTGGACTGCGGCGACGATAGAACCCCAACTGCTAGATTTGATCTGGCAAATAAGATAATGGGCAATCTTCAGAGAGTTGAGGGAACTATGGTTTCAAAGGAGTGTTGGGTGCTACAGATTGCAATATTACATAAGGGTCTAACAATAGTACTTGACCAATCTCTCAGGGCACTAACTAAGGAGGATCAACCGTACCCTTAGCCATACTACTAGACTACCCTATCGTACATGCGAGTAATCTCCCCGAGTGCTGTTCTCGGTGTACTGTAGCAACAAGACGACTGATGGTTTGTCTAAGGCAAGGTTTCAGGTGAGCCTAGGGGGCTTTCAATATACCCAGAGGGTACATGGAAGGCAGTCTGTATGCAGTTCTATCTAATTTGCTACTACTCGAAGGGGTACCCACAGGGGTTATAAGGGAGTCCAACAAGTGTGACCACCTCTTGTATTTCCTGCGTGCATGCCTCCCCAAACCCGCAGGTTTATGCAGTCAACGACAGATCCCGTGGTTTAAAGACCCCGAAACATGTCTCTAGCCTAAAAAAATTTATGCCAAAAACGGAGGTACCACCGGCCCTGGAAAGCACTCTGATACCACTTGTTATGCTCTTGACCTGCGAGAAATTCTAGAATACCAAATATGCGAAGAAATACAACCCAGAAGATAGAAGAAAATGGGAAAAACAACAAGTATTTTATTATTCAGAGATGAAAGCAATGTTCACATGCCTCTTCGAGGGGGCAACCTTCAGTAGAGTAGAGCTCGATTACAAAATACGACTTGATATTCCTCAATGGGGAGTCTCTATCCTTTATATAGGATTCATACATACAATACCATGGATCATTACCATGGTTCTTTCAATACCATCTATCTAATACCATGGCCTGTTTGCAACTAACTGTGGTCCCTTTCTTAAATGCAGGTGAACCATTTACAATTATTAATACGGGCTTTATTGACTCTTTAACTAACTATAACTATGACTCGACCCTATTACATAAATAAAGGGGGTAAGGTTGGACCCTAACAATATATATATATATATATATATAATTTTTTTTTTTAATCTATTCTATTCTTTTTATTTTTTCAATATATCTATTTGACCCCTTCTTTATTTTTTTTCTCTTTTTCCCTATATATAAAAATTTTTTTAGTCAATTTTTCTTAATTCTCTTTATTTTATTTTTATATTATATATATATATTTTTAAATGGCCAAGGCTTGACGACAGAATGGAGAATCTCCAAAACTTTTGTAGCAAAATGCTTGAATCGCGATGACCACAAGGTTGACAAAGATTTGATGGCCAAAGGTCAGATCATAATGGCTTGTGTAGTGGTTGAGTGGCCAGAGGATCAAACAACTCTGATACCAAATGTTATGAACAAAGTTCATGCTCAGTAGAATACTCAAAAAATCTGAAATATATAAATATCCATGATAGGATAAATATATTTATATAAGAATGTACAAAAGATATGAGATCATGATAAGAATGTTACAAATGAGGGCCTGTTTATATACCTAGGTAGGTGCCCTTTCATGAATGGTCATGTCCTTAGAGAGATGGCTCTCTTATACTAATCACTAATTAGTTAATCATTATAGATATATACACACATACACACACATTGTTATTCATAACATAACCACATACTTCGATATTGAGGAGATTGGCCTAGGAAAGAAGATAGTTAGAAAGGTATACTTTGCTTGATTTTTGTTGAAATTTTGCTTCGTTTATTATTGATGATGATCGCGGAACTGTTAGGTAGGAAATTGGTTCAGAGAATGACAAACTATGGAAAAAGACCATGGTTGAAGAAATGGCATTCTTGGACAAGAATGAGTCTTGGGATGTGGTGGAGGTACTTGTTGGAAGAAAGCCCATTGACAACAAATGGGTGCTTAAGAAGAAATTGAATGCAAAAGGTAGAGTGGAGAAATATAAAGTTTCGTTAGTTAGAAAAAGGATATTGACAGGTAGAGGGAATTAACTTTGGTAAGCTCTTTTATCCTGTTACCAAGTTATGTTCTATTAGATTTCTTTTTCTATTGATGTTGCTTTTGATTTTGAAGTAGAACAGATGTATATAAAGACAACATTCCTACGTGTATCTAGAAGAAAAAATCTACATGAAACAACTAAAAGGATTTGTGGTGAAGGGGAAGAAAGAGTTGGTGTGCAAGCTCAAGTTGGATTAAAACAATCACCAAGTTTGTGTTATCAAGATTTTGATACTTATATATTGGGGCTTGTCTTCACAAAGAGCAAAGCGGATCACTGTGTATATTTCAAATTAATTTGTGGTCATTTTATTTATTTTGTCTTTTATGTGGGTGATATATTGCTGATTGGAAATAACAGGGAAATAATCCAATAAGTGAAACTCAATTGTCCTCTAAATTTGACATGAAGGATCTCATGTTGCAAATTTCATTTTGGGCATGAAAATTATAAGAGATTAGACATACATGTAACTTTGGTGAATCAGAGGAAGAATGTTGAGACAATAGTGCAAAGGTTTAATATGTAGGAATGTAAACCGTTAAAGGTGCTATTCTTGTAGGTGTAAAGTTATCTAAAGATTAGTGTGCCAAGGCACAAGTAGAGGAAAAGGACATGTCTTGTGTTCGATATACCAATGCTGTTGGAGGTTTGATGTATGCAATGCTTTGTACTAGACTAGACATTGCACATGCAATGGGAGTATTGAGCAAGTATATGTCAAAACTAGGGAAGGGGCTTTGCATAGTGGTAAAGAGGGTTTTCAGGTATTTGTGTGGCACTACTAGCTATGGGTTGTGCTATGAAGAAACATCAAGATTGGACGAAGTGTACACTAATGTAGTAGACATGGCTTTGTTGATTTGAACTGGGTTGGAGATATGGATCGCAGAAGATATACAAGTGGGTACGTGTTTAACTTATTTGGAGGAGCAATTAGTTGGATCAACAAGAGACAGTTTGTAGTGGAACTCTCAACTACAAAAGCTGAATACATGGAAAATACTCATGCAAGCAAGGAAGCAGTATGGTTACAAAGATTGTGTTTAGGTATCGAGTTGGTACATTGAGCTGCGAGGATAGATTATGATAGTCAAAGTGCAACCCTTCTATCAAACAAAAGCTGAATACATGAAAAATACTCATGCAAGCAAGGAAGCAGTATGGTTACAAAGATTGTGTTTAGGTATCGAGTTGGTACATTGAGCTGCGAGGATAGATTATGATAGTCAAAGTGCAACCCTTCTATCAAACAAAAGCTGAATACATGAAAAATACTCATGCAAGCAAGGAAGCAGTATGGTTACAAAGATTGTGTTTAGGTATCGAGTTGGTACATTGAGCTGTGAGGATAGATTATGATAGTCAAAGTGCAACCCTTCTATCAAAGAACCTAGCATATCATTCTAAGACAAAGCATATTGATGTTCAATATCACTTTGCAAGAGATATGATTGAAGAAAAGAAGGTGATGCTAGAGAAGGTGGACATTTTGAAGACTATTGCAAATTCATTAACAAAATCTATGAACATTTAGGAGTTTTCTTGGTGTAGAGAACAATAGGCATCATTGCCTTGGATTGTTGATCATGTACTATTACGAGAACCTATGTGCAAAGAAAACAAGTGGGAGAATGATGGGTATGTGTTATATTCTTTGCATGTATTTTGCCTTTAGCGGTTTTGTGGTGCATGGTGGTTTAGCCCATGGTTTTGTAGTTTTGATTAAAGAACTATGATTGTATTCTAGTCCAGTGCAAATTTTGGTTTTCTTGGTTTGGGTTTCCGGGGTAAATTCTTTGTGTTAATGTGTGTGTGTTTCCATTGCATTTTTTCTGTTTTATTAAGGATCTGTTTGCAACAATCAACTATATAGGGTAAAGCCTACATAGAGATCAAATTTCAGTTCATATGAGACAAAATTCAGAAGGGAGAAGTGAAGCAACAACATATTCGCATAGATTAGCAGGTAGTTGATATTTTGACCTAGTCCTTAGTGAAAGAGAAGTTTGAAGCATTTAGAGACAGATTTGGGGTGGTGCATAATTCCTTCTTCATTAAGAGTGAATGTTGAGAAATGGAGCTCAAGTAGGAACTTCTTACACAAGTTATAGTTTGAATGTGTAGGAAATGGTTCGAGACATTTCTTTGGCGATCCTTTAGGGAAAGTGGGAAACAATTCCATCTTATAATTTCACTTGAAAAATAAAAGAAAAATTGAAGGGTCTTATGTTTTGAAGTTAGTTTGTTTTAGTAATCTAAATGAAATGTTCTAAAAGTTCTAGAACATTAGTGACTTGGATTATGACTTAATCTTAGTTGCACATTTTATGATTGATATAGGTGGTATCTATGATTGAGGAGATTCATTCTCTCTCAAAGCATAAAGAGGGGAAGATAGGAGAAGGTGATCTCACCGAGGAGAAGGGAGCAAGAGAGCTGAAGGAAGGGCAGAGCACATTCAAGGACAAGAGGATTACACTGCTGAAGTGACTAGCAAACACTGTAGACTATACAATACTGTAGCAGTCTTTTCTGTGCACAGACCATACAAATTTGCAAGCCAACTTTGCCTTTAGTGATTGCTTAACTGCGCTTTAGGATAGAAAGAAGAGGAAGAGTGATCTGCTGTTCAGAATAGGCATAAAAGAGCAGGCTGTACTGTTGTAGCTTT
The DNA here is from genome assembly GCA_000404065.3 of Pinus taeda. Lineage (NCBI taxonomy): Eukaryota > Viridiplantae > Streptophyta > Pinopsida > Pinales > Pinaceae > Pinus > Pinus taeda. Next base: position 82,797 of record APFE030158709.1, read on the forward strand.
TCTCTTTCTTATACAGGCTGTACACTTGAGATCTAAGTGTTAAGATTAGGTTAACATGTTCTTTGCTTAGGTCAATTACTTCAATAATCCATATTAGCCCAATTTACATGTTCATTATATTGATAGTAGCTAACGAAAGAACAAAAACCATAAGCCAAGACAAGAGAACGCAAAATTGGCGCAAGCTAGGGAAAAACCCTTGATCAATTCTTCTTATTATCAATATCAAATATTCAGAGAGAAAGAGAGTACGATATCACTGCCCCCAGATAAGTAGATGGCCCAAACAATAATGCAATTCTGGCATTTTGTCATAGCAAACAAAAGTGTGCCCTGTTCAATGGTCAACGATGGCATAGGCAATGGCACAATTAACTCAGCTTATTCAGCGAGTTCATATTTATTATTGTTAAAAGATAGAAGATGATTACAATTTGTGGGAGGCCCTTGGCTTTATACTGCCTTGGGTGCCTCTTGGTGAATGGGCATGATCTTTGATCATGCCCTTTGCCTAATAACTACTAATTTAATTAATTTTTTATATAACATTGCCTTCATCTCAAAAAAATGCTTTGTCCTCAAAGCATATGTAATCACTGATGTTGTTGATGAAATGCTTCAGTCTTCCAAGAAGCTTCTTCTTCTGGTAAGTCCTTCCACTTGATCAAGTATTCCTTGATTACACGAGATCAAAGCTTCTTTTCCCTGGTGGATATGATACCTTCTGGTTCTAAAATGACCCTTCCCTCATCATCTAAGGAAGGAAGCGTTGTTTGTGCTGATTGATGGTCGCCCAATGTTTAAGGTAGGATACATGGAATACGTTGTGAACTCTACTTTTATCCGGAAGGCTTAAACTATATGCAACTTGGCTAATCTTTTTGTTGATCTGGTATGGTCCATAGAACTTTGGTGCTAATTGATTTTTCCCTTTTTGTTTCAGGGACAACAATTTGTATGGCTGGAGCTTGACAAAAACCCATTCTCCAACTTCAAATTCTCTTTCGGTTCTGTTTCGGTTAGCTTGTTGCTTCATACAGTTTCTTGCATTATTTAAATTTTCTTTTAGGGTTTGGACAATTTTTTGGGTTTCTTCTAGTTGGTTTTTAACAACTGGTAGATTTGTCTGGATGGTAGCTAGATCCTTCCATTTTGGAGTTTCATACCCATACAAAGCTTGGAATGGAGTCACTTTGGCTGATGTATGATAAGTAATATTATACCACCATTCAACGAGATGCAACCACTGAGCCCACTTATTTTGTTTTTTTGTAGCGTAACAACGAGGTCGACTTCCAAACATTTATTGACAACCTCCGTTTGTCCATCTGTTTGAGGTTGGTAAGCAGAACTCATATTTAGGTAGGTTCCTATATGGTTGAACAATTCTTTCCCAAAATTACTCTTAAATCTGGCATCTCTATCACTCACAATGACTTTCGGAAAACCATGTAATTTATAAATATTTTTGCAGAATATCTCAGCGATTTGTTTAGCCGAGTCTGATTTCTTCATTGCAATAAAGTGAGCATATTGGGTGAGTCTGTCGACTACAACGAAAATCTTGTCCTTGCCTTCAGATACAGGGAATCTCTCAATAAAGTCCATTGATATTTCTTCCCATTTCTGAGTCAGAATGTTTAAGGGGTGAATTAATCTAGGTGTCATAATATTTTCACTTTTATTTCTTTGACATGTGTCACATTCCGCTACAGATTTCTGAATATCGCGACTCATCCCCTTACAAAAGAATGATTGACATGCATTGTAGTAAGTTTTAAAGAATCCTACATGTCCGACTGACATTGAATCGTGTGACTCCTTGAGTATCTTGGATTTAAACTTGGAGTTTGAATTCAGATAGATTCTTCCTTTGTACCATATGTTGTTCTTCCATTCAAAGTTTGAGTTGTCTGGAAGGTTATTGATTATCGCAGTTATTTCTGGATCCTTAGGATACTCACTTCCAATCTCATTAAGCCATTCAGGAACAACAACCGAGATTGCAAGTAATGTTGGTTCTTTGTCCTTCCTAGAAAGGGCTTCTGCTACTACATTGTCCTTTCCCCTTTTATGTAGTATCTCCATGTCAAAGTCGGCAATTTTGTCAATCCATTTTTGTTGTTCTTCGAAAGTGTTTTTTGTTGAAGGAGGTGCTGGACACTGTTATGGTCTATTCGAATGGAGAACTTACATTCCAAAAGATATTGTCTCCACTTAGCCAGTGCGTGCATAATAGCGAGCATTTCCTTGTTTTATGTGGACTTAAGACATTCTCTTTTATTGAGCTTCCTACTTTCAAAAGCTATCGGATGCCCTTCTTGCATTAACACTGCGCCTATACCCAATCCAGAAGCATCACACTAAATGATAAATGGTTTAGAGAAGTCTGGAGTTGCCAATATCGGGGCATTAGACATAAATTCCTTCAGTTCTTCAAAACACTTTCATGCTTCCTCATTCCATTGAAATGAATTCTTCTTTAAAAGGTTTGTTGGAGGTGCAGTTATCTGTGCATAGTTTTTAATAAATCTTTGGTAATATCTAGTCAATCCTAAGAACCCTCTTAGCTTGGATATATTAACTGCTTTGGTCCATTCCTTTATAGCTTTGATTTTATTAGGGTCCACTTTTACTCGTTCATGGGATATTGTGTCCGAGATATTCTACTTCTTCCTTCCCAAAGGTGCATTTGGATTTCTTGGCGTAGAACTGATGCTCTTTCAGTAGTGTAAGAACTTTATCCAGATGTTGTAGGTGCTCCTTCCAAGTTTTACTGTAAATTAAAATATCATCAAAGAATACTAATATAAACTTCCTAAGATATGGACGGAATGACTCGTTCATAGTGGCTTGGAATGTTGCTGGTGCATTGCATTACTTTAAATTCGTAGTGACCTTCGTGTGCTTTGAACGCAGTTTTTGGTATGTCTTCCACCCTGATTCTGATTTGGTAATAGCTCGATCTTAAGTCCAATTTTGAGAAGTATTTTGCGCCATGTAGTTCATCCAACATTTCGTCGATAAATGGAATTGGGAATTTGTTTTTAATCGTTACTTTGTTTAATCCTCTATAATCAATGCATAGCCTGAATGATCCATCCTTCTTCCTTACCAATACCACTGGAGCAACATACAGAGTCTTACTTTTCGAGATGATCCCACATTTTAAAAGGTCTTGGATTAATCTCTCAATTTCAATCTTTTGGTGATGTGGATATCGATGTGGCTTGATGTTGACGGGGTCTGATCCTGCTTTGACTTCTGTTGTATGCTTGATTTTCCTGTTAGGAGGCATTTTCATGGGGAGGCCTTGGAATACCTTTTCATGCTTCTGAATTAGCTCTTGTACTTTTGGTGACTCTTCACTGATCATGTTTGTAGATGACATTGTACTACATAAGCTGGTGCTCCTTTTCGAATCATCTTCATCATTAGGGATGACGACAGATGTGGAGATGGACGACGGACGTCGAGGGCGGTGGAGCATGACAGTGGAGTCGAATGCGGGGGCACAGCGGATGAAGTGACATGACATGACTATCACTGTTTGTGCTGGAGTCGAAGGGAGGGGTCGAATGAGTGAAGGAGGCCGAATGAAAAAGGGACGAACAAAGAATTCCAGGGAGAATCGACCGCTCTGATACCAGATGGCAAATTAACTCAGCTTATTCAACGAATTCATATTAATTATTATTAAAAGATATAAGATGATTACAATTTGTGGGAGGCCCCTGGCTTTACACTGCCTTGGGTGCCTCTTGGTGAATGGGCATGATCAGCCCTTTGCCTTAATTACTAATTAATTAATTTTTCTATATAACAGGCAAAGTAGTCTCTGGTGAGCTCGGACTTTTTCAACAGCAGATAGAATCCTGGTGAGGGTTTATTGACTGACAACAACAATGCTCTCCTTACTTCCAGACCAGCGGCATTCTGTCCATAGTAAGAGGCTGATGTGAGCTTATTGTAGCACTTAAACTAGCCACAGAACCCTCATAAAAAGACCGGCCTTCCGGGGTATACTGTTGCCCTTTCAACCCTGATCCGAGCTCATTTAGGCCTGCGGCCTGCTTGAGACAATCTCACAGAACTGCAGCCCAACTCCACAAGAGATGCTTCACAAAACAGCCCATGATCTTCCTTCAAATAGCTCTCAAGCCTGCGACAGCCTTCTGTGAGAGCTTGCCCTGCATAAGAGGAAAGACGCAGCTTTGAATGGAGTTTGAACTACCCCAAACAAGTCCCTAACAGTCTCGGCCTTCTGCCTTAAGATCTCGGTCCCTCTAATAGCCCAGCAACAGTGACAAGCAAACCCTTCCTCCTTTGCTGGTGCCATCCTTCCTTCTGCAGTCACTTCAGAGAGAAAGATGTGTGATCAAGATGTGGGAAATGAGGATGGAGGGCACCTATATATATTTATATATATATAGCAATTTGTCCTTATGGAGGTGAAACCGACCTTGACAATTGGAGGCAAATTTGAATTTCAAATTTTCAATTTTCCCGCCTTAATAAAATTATGACTTGTAGAATTTCTTTTAAATAAATAAATATTTTTCCTTATCCAAATTCGGTGTTCTTTAGGTTGATTTTGGTCCTCTCGTAAAGAGGAATTCAATGCCACAATTATCTTCCTCAAAGGAGCTGTCCAAAATGGGACTTGTCCCTAGTTGCCAATTTTAACACTAAGAGATTTTATTGACAGTACAGCTGCCAAGCTACGGAGGCCACTTTGTATGATTTGATCAAAAGAATGAAAAGCTGAATAGGAGGAATCCGTGTACGTTTTTTATTTATCTGCTGTTCATTTTTTCAGCTGTTGTATGACTTGATGCAATGTTCAGAAATTTAACTTTCAGCTGTTAAATGAATATTCAATACAAGAACATTTGGACAGCAGTCACCTATGCTTGAAAAATTCACAGTCTAGGCCTGTATGGATGCTGTGCTTGGTCCAAAATAGTCTCTTCAACTACATGTGAACATCGGCTCTTTGCCCTTTGCATATGGGTCCTGGAATAAATACACTTTTCCTGTTAACTAATGGAAAAATAACATAAACTTAGTTAACTAGGAGAAAAGTACACCAACTGTTATAAAACTCTGTTAAGCAAAAAAATAATTTTAAATATTCCAAGGGCCTGCACAAATTTGTCCCTATGTATACCCGAAGTACTGATACTTAATGCTGAATCTGATTATCCTTGATTATTGTAATGTATAGTGGTTGAGACAAAAAGTAAGGGTTTGGCCTCTCCTTGTTATAGATTAAGAAAAAAAACATTTTGTAGGTTTGTTGTTGAATACCTTAGGTTTATGATCTATTTGGATGGATTAGATTAGGGCCAAGATGTTGGAGCTATTGTCAATTACAGCATGAAGGCTGTAGGCAATGAATAATCAATAATTATCCCATTAATGCAGGCTATCATTTTTATGGAATCTATAGGAGTTATCCTACCAGTATGGCTTCTGGCAGATTTTGTCAGTGATTTGTAGCAGTTTTAGGCCAGCTTGTATTATGTTTTAGCTTATAATTTCTTCCATTTGTTGTATGCTCAGTAACTTAAAGAGAGGAATCTAATATGGATGTGCTAACTATTGATAAATATTGCAGGAGTTTGAACAACCTGCTTTGGAAGCCCTAGTTAATCTGTCACAGGAGACTGCATTATCAGGAGAATTGGTTGAGGTTGGGATGATAGAAAGGGCTATGGAAATTTTGGGCAAGGCAGATATATGCATAAGTCAGCTGTTGTCGATGCTTCTTGTCAATCTCACACAACTAGATTCAGGTGTTGAGCGCCTGCTTCAGGTATGTTTATTCCAGACACTGGTTAATTGCGATGTTTGCCATTGTTCATAATTAAAAGGGAAGAGTGTGTTTTGATGGAATGAGAAATTGCTCTTCAAAAATTGCATTTGTGGAAAGCTAGTATTTTTTAGTTGCACCACCGATCAGAAGATTATGAAACTATATATTGAAGCTCATATTCAAAAACCATGCTGTTAAGACTTGTTGGGCCTTTCTTATTGCCTCTAAGTTGACATTCTGAACCGATATTTCTTAGGATATCTTGATGGTACTGGGCTGGTTCCTTTGTTAGACTATAATTGTCAATTGTAATGTCGCAGTAAAATTATGTTTTAAGTTAAAGTAATAAAAGTTCAAAGGTAATTATGTTTTTATGAAGTTAAGACCAATTACTGTGGCTTGTGGGAATTTGATCACTATTTCCAAGTGTTGTATGTATATATCACCTTTGTGCTATAGTGAAATAATTTTTGCGTCTTGCATAATTGTTTTGTCATTGTTGTTGTCTGTTGATATTAGAGCATTCTTGGTGAACGGCAAGAACAAGGGCAAGCAGAGAAAGCATAAGCCAGATTATCAAAGAAAATTGAACTTTGATTCTCAGAAAAAAACTCAAAACCAAGATTTTATTGCAGAAGAAGGATTGTTGGAAAAATCCTTAGTCAAAATTACAAGGGTCATAAATCCAAGAGTAAAAAATTTAATTTTGCTGGTGAAAAATGTAATTAATAGGTAGAGAAAATGGATTTTTTTGTTTGTTGCCACTCAAAAAAGTGAAGTATTAATGATGTTTGGTGGGTGGATTTGGGATCTATAAAACATATAACAAGATGTTTGCCATTAGCGGATTTGGAGACAAAATACAACATTGAAGGCTTGGTATTCTTTGCAAATGATGCCACATATGAAATAAAAGGAATGGGCATTATTGATCTTAGAATGCCAGATGGGCGTATTAGAAGCACAAAAATATTTATGGTAGGTGCTTGGTCTTACCCCTATGTAATGTACCAAAGCTAGCATATGCAATTTTTTTCAACAATCTTCAAAATCTTCGTTGATGACTTTTAGTGAACAGTTAGTGCACAGGACTTTTGTCAAACATATTGCAGACAAAATGGAAACACTTGCAACAGCAATAAATTTAGGGGCAAATAGTAATTCTATTAACTTGATGGAGAGGATTTCAATTGCTCATTGAAACTGAGAAACCTGGTACAGCTCTAGCAATGCAATCTTTAGATTAACAATAATTCTCCCTAGCAGCTCCAGCACTATAAACTTCAGAAATACAACCTTTAGGATGACAATAATTTTCCAATAGCTCCAGCAATATAATAACTTCCCAAATGAAGATAACAACAGATAAGGGAATTTGGCCTCTCCAATAGTGAACTGGACACCTCTGCTACAGTCACTCGGCACCGCACCTTGATCAGATGGGAAAACTCAGCTCCAGAAATGGTAAACCTGGACAGCCAATCAACTGAGCAATGAGAAACTCGGCTTCTGAGATCTGAGACTCGACCTCTCCAAGAGACAATGGCTTTCGACCTCCAAACATGACTGCAATACTCAGTAATTAGCCTCCTTGAATGCAATTTGGCTCCTTGCAATAGTGATATAATGAAGGATAAATTCTGCCTTAATACTCTGGCAAATGCAATAAAACTCGGCCCCTTTAATAATGATTTACGCAGCCCCTGAAGATGACACTAGATATGCTCCTGACCTGTAATAAGGAGAAACTCTTGGCCTTCAATAATAATTAGTCTCAGCCCCCTCTGGATAATGTTTCTTGGTCCTCCAATGAGAGTGCTCTGGCCTCTAACAGAAGAAAACTCTTGGCCTTTCAAGGTAAATGCTCTTGGCCTGTAAGGAATAGAAACTCTCGGGCTCTACAATAAATGAATCTCTGCTCCTGGTAAAGAGTTCTCTCGGTCTGCAAGAGAAGAAGCTCTCGGCCTCCACAATAAAATCAGTCTTGGCCTCCCAATCTGGAAAGAAACTCGGCCTCTAAGATGAATGTCTACAGCTGAGTAACTCGTCCCACTAGTAGGTAATCTCTGGCGAATGCAATAGGGGAATCAGCCCCAGGTAGAGAATGCCCTTGGCCTGCAAGAGAAGAGGCTCTCGACCTCCACAATAAAATCAGTCTCGGTCTCCTGCAATACTGTGTAATTCTTGTGCAAATCAACCTCTCATGTACTGAGCAATTTTGGCCTTCAATAAGGAATAACTCAGCCCTCACAAACAGCAACAAAATTCGGCACTTTGAGATGAATTGGGCCTCTTGGAGAAAATCAATTCGGCCCAGCAAAACCCTTGCCAAGATAGTCCGATCTCCCAAGAAGGAAAGGACTCGGCCCCCTGGAAATATAATAACTTGATCAACAATTGTCTCTCGCAAATAGTATCAACTTTGTCCAATGAAGATCTGCTCCCAAAAAGAACACACGCAGTGAAGATCAGATGAGAAATCTGAATGGTTTCTCTGTATCCCAACTAGGGTGGCTGTGGAGGACCACCGAAATTGACTAGTTTCTAGCTAGGGTGGTACTCGAATTCCATTGAAACTAATTTGAGAGTTACCCATGAAACCCTTGAGCTAGAATCGGTTGAGCCATAACCCAATCACCAAAAAGTAATAACCAATCCAAATGTTGAGGAATGGCCCTCCTCTTCTTCTTTTATAAGCCTTCGCCGAATCTTCTTCAATCTTCTAGCACTCCCTTTTTTTATATTTTATTGATGAAGCCACTTGTTTCCTCCAAGTGACTTTTGCCCCTTTTTTATTAATAATAATTTTCCCCTTTTTATTTATAATAATAATATCAAAATTGGGCAAAACTCCTTTGTCTGCTTAGCAATTCCCCTTCTTGCTAGCCTAAAGGAGACAATGATCTGAAAATCATCCTATGAGTGATCTCAGTTAAGAATTATTTGAATGAAGGTATTACAGACTCATGTGCTGGTGTGTGTCTATGTTATTTAGGCAACGGATCGATCAGATTGCAAATACACAGACACTGGAAAGTGGAAAACAGCAGAGAAACACAGTAAGCAAATACAAGAACACAAGAAATAAATAAGGAGTTCACCCTATCCTCCAGGGCTACATCTTCGGTCCAGCCTTCAGTGGTGGCCTTTTTTTATTGTGTCTTTAAAGCAGAGAATTACAATGAGGAGCTCAATCTGAGTCTCCTGAAACAAAAATGATGCTTGGCAGGGTGGTTCTTGGATTCCCTAAGCCACTAGGGTGCATAAACTCTTTTCCTTGCCAGCTCTTGACCTCTCTGGTCTTTAATGGGAGGAGTGCAATATGGTACTCGATTTCCGACAGATCCTCTCAGGGATGGCTTGAACATCTCAAGCTTTCTGGTGCTCGACATTGCCTTGGTCAGCTCGGCCCTCTGTCTTTTTGCTTTTTGCTTCACTGTCTGTTCTTTTCTCTGTCTTCGTCTTCCTCTCTCTGGTTCTTCCTCTCGGTGTTCGGTGTCTTCTGCTTTGTCTGTTCATGGCTTTAAGGCCATTCGATCTCATGGCTGTTCGATTCCCCTTCCACCTCCGTCGGATTGCCTACTGCAGCTTTGCTTGGAGTTCCCTGTCTCGGCATCATCATCAGGCTCACAGGGAGTGGCCACTTGTCCTTTTACGAACTGCACCAGCTTTTTCCTCGTTAGTTCAATTCTTTGGTTACGTCGGGAAATGACTCATCCGCCACCTTCGCATCAAATCGGACCTCAAATTCTTACATATCGCGGCTTAATCCCCCGTCAATTCCATCTTCTCCATCGGGTACGATCTCAGCTGTTAGATCTGGAGGCCCGAGATCCGACGCCATTTGCTCATTTTGCGTGGTTGACTTTCTCGACCGTTAGCGTGCGATGAGCGACGATTTTCTCTCTCCTCCGCTTGCCACGCGTTGGGCGCTGAGTGGAATCGCTCCTTTTTCGCCAAATCTGCTTACCGCCCAAGGGTGCCCCCGATAAACACTGCTGGTTTTGGAGCGCGGGTCTCGCCTTTAGCCTTTAGCCTTTTTCCCACGGTTTTCCCGGCTCCCATGCGACCGAGCGCTCGGGGCCTCTCCTTCTCGAGGGGTTTTGCCTAGCTAAGCGCTAATCGCGCATCAAAAACTGCCACCTTTTCCCAATCCGGGCTTCCCAAGGGCTAGTTTCGCCTCTTGCGCAGTCTCCATGGGCCTCGGTCAGCGCGCTTTGACCGAGGTCCTCGTCGTTCCACGCTGGCTGCCAACTGCCACTGTTCAGAGGTGTTTCTGATCGTTGCTCTTAATTCTTGGAAGTCTTTCCCAGTCTGATACAATCATGGTTCTTTAATTATTCTTCATGGATACAATTCGGATCAGGACCTCCCCACTGAAAAGCTTTTGGACCACCAAAAGTTGGTTTTCAAGCATCGACTAAGTGAGGGTACTATTGTTTCGCTTGTCCAATTTCAATCCACTTTGCGTTGTTCGGCTTTGAACCTTTGAGCCCAATTCTGAGGTACTCAACATCTCCCCTGCGCATCGTCCTCACCTTCCTGTCTAGCACTGTGTCTTCCTACAATTCATTAAGATATTCAGGTAGCAGGTCATCAATAGAAGGCAACTGACTTTGCTCTTCAGGATCCTCAATCAGTGAGGGTTCAAACAATCTCAAGCAATCTGCATTTACGACTGAGTAGATGTGCATGTAAGCTGGTAGATCAAGGCGAAAGACATTCTCCCCAATCTTCTCAAGTATCTTAAAAGGTCCATACCTGATAGGCTTTAGCTTTTTACCTTCACCTTGCATCCTGTCCTTGCTGATGTACAGCCAGACTTGGCCACCAACTTAGAAACTATGCTCCATCCGATGCTTGTCATGCCTTGCCTTGTATTTGGCTAGGCTTTTTTCCAACTGTTCTTGTACTGCCTGGTGGATCTCCTGGATCTGTTCAATGAACCTAGTTGCTTTGTCTACATCACTGTGTCCATCAACTGTGGTATCTTTACCAAAGACAAAATCCAAAGGATACCTTGGTGTGAAACAAAAACAGGTCTCAAAAGGAGATCTCTGTGTAGAAGAATGTTTTGCTCTGTTGTAAGCATGCTGCACATAACACAAATGTTCATCCCAAAGCTTAGGATGTTTGCTGCAATATCCTTTGAGTAACTGGATCACTGTCCTGTTAACTACTTCTATCTGGCCATTAGTTTGTGGATGAAAAGCTGTTTTTTTTTTTTCTTCTTCTTCAGTTTGGTGTCCATCAGTTCCCATAAACTTGACCAAAATTCCCCACAAATTGGGTGTCTTGATCAGATACAATAGAGGTGGGTAATCCAAAATGAACCCATACATGTTCAAAGAACAATTTTGCAGTTTGTTCAGCGGTAATCTGTTTATTACAAGGTATCAAAATACACATTTTGCTGAACCTATCCACAACAACATACAGATAATCATGACAAGTCTCAAAAGGAGATCTCTGTGTAGAAGAATGTTTTGCTCTGTTGTAAGCATGCTGCACGTAACACAAATGTTCATCCCAAAGCTTAGGATGTTTGCTGCAATATCCTTTGAGTAACTAGATCACTGTCCTGTTAACTACTTCTGTCTGGCCATTAGTTTGTGGATGAAAAGTTTTTTTTTTTTGATCAGTTTGGTGTCCATTAGTTCCCACAGACTTGACCAAAATTCCCCACAAATTGGGTGTCTTGATTAGATACAATAGAGGTGGGTAATCCAAAATGAACCCATACATGTTCAAAGAACAGTTTTGCAGTTTGTGCAGCGGTAATCTGTTTATTACAAGGTATCAAAATACACATTTTGCTGAACCTATCCACAACAACATACAGATAATCATGACCTCTCCTAGATTTAGGCAGTCCTCCAACAAAATCCATGGAAACACTTTCCCAAGGGTGAGAAGGGACTGGTAACGGATTGTATAAGCCTAGTTTTCTATTGCGGGGCTTGCTTTTAGCACACATAGTACACCCTCTTACATATCTAGAAACTGTCTCATTCATTTTTGGCCAATAACAAAATCTTTGCAGCTGTGCAACTGTTTTAATTACCCCAAAGTGCCCTGATATCAGAGAATTGTGTGCTTCTCTAATTATCTTTACTCTCTCAGTTTGTGGAATGCAGAGTTTCCCACAATGGTATAAGAGTCGGTCCTTTACATGATAATCCAATTCTTCTACTCTTTTGCCTTGACTCAAAGTTGCATATACATCTTTAAAGTCTATATCTTGAGCATATTGTTCGATGTAGCTTTTTCATGTAGCACAAAATTATGCTTAAGTATAGTAGATGCATTTATAATAGGTCAAGATAACATGTCTGCAACTTTGTTATGTATGCCTTTTTTATATCTGATGACTAGATGAAACTGTTGTAGAAAACCCATCCATTGTAATGTCTTGATTGCTGCAACTTAGTTTGGGAGTGTAGAGATTGAAGTGGTTGATGATCAGCATGTATTATTGTCTCTTTGCCTATTAAATAATGTTTCCACTTTTTCACACTCTGAACTAATGTATACAATTCTTTATCATATGTAGGATAGCTAACTATTGTAGGATTAAAAGTCTCATAATGATAACATATGGGTTTACCATGCTGTGTCAACACTGCTCCCATGGCATAGTCACTGACATCTGTTTGGATCTTAAATGGTCTTTGTAGATTAGGCAATGCTAGTACAGGTGCTGTACTAATATTTTCTTTCAAGGTGTCGAAGGCTTTTTGATGTTTGCCTCCCCACTGAAACACCTTGTTCAATCCTGTTAAAGCATGTAAGGGAGTTGCAATTGAGGAAAAGTTAGAAATGAACTTCCTCCAATATTGTGCTGCCCCTAAGAAGCTTCTCACTTTTGTAACAGACTTGGGTTTAGGCCAGTTTACAATGATTGCCATTTTAGAGGGATCTATTTTCATTTCACCACCCCCTACTATATGACCCAAATAATTTAGGGATGTTTTGCCAAATTCACATTTTGAGAGTTTAACATGAAGTTTTTCTCTTTTCAAAACATCTAGTGTCTGCTTAACATGCTTTAAGTGTTCTTTCCACATTTTACTAAAAATCAGAATGTCATCTAGATACACAATAACAAAATCATCAAGAAAAGGTCTGAGCACATCATTCATTAATCTCATGAAAGTAGCAGGGGCATTAGTTAAGCCAAAAGGCATAACCAACCACTCATACAATCCCTGCTTTGTTTTGAAAGCAGTCTTCCATGCATCTTGTTCCGCAACTCTGACCTGATGGTATCCACTGTGCAAGTCTAGCTTGGTGAAATAAACAACTTCCTTCAATTGATTTAAGAGATCATCTATGCGAGGAAGGGGATAACAATTTTTGATTGTTATCTTATTCAGTGCTCGGTAGTCAATGCACATTCTCCACGAGCCATCTTTCTTTTTCACCAAAACGATTGGTGACCCACATGGTGATGTGCTAGGCCTGATGAACCTTTTCTCGAGCAACCCCTGCACCTGCTTCTTGATTTAAACATTCTCTAAAGCAGACAACTTGTACATTCCAATGTTAGGCAATGGAGCATCTTGCTGCAAAATAATATCATGTACTATTTCCTTTTTGGGTGGTAGACCTTTAGGTTCTTGAAACAAGATATCATACTCTGAAACAACCTTCTCTAAATTAGCTTGCTGTTTAGCATTACAATGCTCAAATACATTGGTTTTATCAGGTTTCTTTTCCTTTACAACCATTAGTAAGAATTGTTTGCATGAATTTATCATTCTTTTCATCTGCCCTGAGTTTATGAGAGTATAATTATTC